>ML784472.1:344077-366942 GCA_009831015.1 Picea engelmannii | reverse complement strand
CAAAATGGGAGGGGAGGCCTATAGGCTCGACCCAAGACCTCCCCTTATCCAACGCCTTACAATAGAATCCGCCAACCGTTGGGTCAATAGACTTTGTTGGTTAGTCCGCCCAAATTTTCACTTAAAAGTTGAGTCTTCCCATGGACGGGAGGGGGGCGCTCGACGGTACAGTCATGCATGAATTTGGAGACACAGTACAAATAATTAATTGCAGGGAGAATGCACAAAAACCGAGACGAGATTTCTCAAGGGCCTCGTAGTGCCAAATTTGGATTGAGGTGTGGAGACAATTATTTTTGGGTAATTTGACGTCATGAATTCAATGGTGTTCTCTGTTTTCTTATATGAGCAAAGATTCTGCATCTTAATTCCATAATGAGGTATACTTATGTATTTTGCCAAATTCTTTTGCTGAGTTAATAAAAACGCCTACCCATTTGAGAGCAAGACCCGGAGACATAGTCCACAAGGGACGAACTCCGATATCAAGTTTTTGTGTTCATATTTGATGCTTATGTCTCTTCATTATTGGGATTTTCCTTCTTTATGGTGGAATTTAATTTATGCTCATTTAATACAATTCTTTATAAGTCACTTCGATGAAAAGATCCTGGATTAGTGGCTGAGTTGGGGTTACCTGGGTCAATGAGATTTTCAGTAAGGATGAAGCACCAACAATATCAAATACATGAGTTGTGGAAAAAGTTGAATTCCCAAGTCCTTTAGGAAAACCAAAAGATGATGGGTTTGCACCAAAATATGGTGTAGGGATGGAACAAGACAGTAATGGATAAGAAGAATAAGAATAAACGTATCTCATGGATGGTGGATCAAAGAGTGGTTGTCCAAGTGGATAAAAAAACAAAGGATTCATGAAATATGTGAAGCTTTCTATGAAGGTTGGGACCAATTCTTCAACGTGATGGACACTTCCAAGAGTGACGCTCCCAGTTTAAGAAGTGTGATCTGCGATCATAAATTCATAAGAAATATTATGTTGAGGTTCCTGAGTGTTAGCTTCCATACTATGAAATCTTTGATCCTATGGTTGACTACAAAAATCAAAGAAACACACTCCTATGAAAATTATGTTAGGGTCCTAACCCACACATAGGTAGAAAAATATATTCAGATGTAATAAAGGTCAATATTAATAAGGCCTTTCAATAAAATAGAATAAGGTGGATGTAAGAAGACCTAATAGAAGCTTCCGCTTCTAGAAGGATCTTCCTCTTTTTTAGTATAAATAGGAGTCGAGGGTATGAGAACCCTAGCTTGGATATTATTGTAATAGAACTCTGCTCAACTGGAGGTTTCCCCCTCGAAGAAGCCTGTGAACATTGCTTTCAGATTCAAAGTGTTATTTCTATTTTTATTCTTATATCATTTCAGTGTTATTGTGGTGAATGTTATAGTTATATTTCTGTTATTCTACCATTACTAGCATTTTATTTCTGTTCTGCATACATTTTATATCTGGTATATTACAAGTGGTATTAGAGCACTTTCCTCGACAAAAAGTGTGGGTTAATTTTTTTTTCAGGGTAGAGACGTATTCCGACGTCTTTAAGCCACATAGATTTGTCATTACGCGTATAAACTTGCGGTTGAGGGATTCATACACATAGGAAATACAAGTGGTACTTAAGCGCACATCTGTTGGCCACCCTTGTAACCCCTGTTGGTACCCCTTCGAGTGGTAGCACATCAGACAACATCTGTGTACATATTGGCCTAGATTACCTGAAGCCCTCTTTAGATAAACTGATCGACCGCTTGACTGCTATAGTGTCACCGAGAACAACACTTGGGAAGATACTCTCTAGTACCTGGGTAGTCGACTAGTATGGCTAAGGGTACGATCTATCCTCCTTAGTTAGTGCCCTGAGATATTGGGACGGGTACTATTGTTGGACCCCACATGTATATCAGAGAGCTATAGCACAGGGAAAACCCTTGTCTGTAGAACCCTTGAATACCTAACCCTTCGGGACAGAAACATAAACAAATTAAAACATACAAGATCTATTGCTGCGCAACTATGTTCGGGTTTCCAAGTAAATACACATTTATTTATAGTTAAAGAATTTGGGCATTTCCTCTTTGCAGTATTCTTCAGACTGGACGTTAAAAAAAAAAAAAAATCTGGATTTTTTTTCAGCATTATTTCAGCCCTATTCCATTGGATTCATCTTTTTTCCCTTATCACATTCATCCATATGATTTTTTTAGAAATTTTTTTACCACGCCCGCCCCTTTTTAGTTCCCCCATCCTCATGGCCCATACTCGTAGCCAAGACTTGGAAGCTCACTTCAACACCTTGCAGTCTGGTCTCATTGAGACCCAACAAGAAGTGAAACAACTCAGTGCTAATGTCACCGCCATCAATACAACCATGTAGTCCTCAATGGGAGAAATCAAACAAGACCTCACCAGCTAGATTGAATTAGTCTTTTCAACACTCTGCACTAAACTGCATATCCCTACAGATAACCCTTCCTCTTCCTCACCCCCACATACTAAAGGTGACCATTCCTCTCATTCCCATACCTTGCAGAACCATCACTTTCAACGTGACCTACGCCTTCCACGGGTGGATGTGACCAAATTTGATGGATCGGACCCCACTGGTTGGGTAACCCAAATGGAACATTACTTCTCTTTATACAACATTACAGATAACTTGGCCAAACTCCGGTATGGTGTTCTCCATCTAGATCAAGAACGTTGGCAATGGTGACAATGGAGAAACAATTCTTGTCAAGGGTATATTGCTTGGACACAATTTGTGGCAGAGCTTTATGAACACTTTGACACTGACACCAACCATTTGGGTCGTTTGAAAAAGATGAAACAATTAGGAACAATGGAATACTTTATCGTTGCCTTTGAGCGCCTGGCTTTTAGAACAGAGGGCATGTCTGATGCCTTTTTTTGAGAGTGTTTTATCAGCAACCTCAAGGATGAAATTCAGGCCCATGTCCTCATGGATCGGCCTGAGAGTTGGGTGGAGGCTACCAAAAGAGATAAATAAGAACAACAGGTTGTATCTTCTCAAAACCGTAAAGCCTCCTTCATCCCTCGCCCTAAACCAGTAAATCCCACTACTCCCTCTGCTCCACTAAAGATCCAAAAATTGACCCGGGATGAAATGGTTGAATGCCAACTTAAACGCCTTTTTTATAATTGTGATGACAAATATTTCACGGGCCACAAGTGTAAAGAACAAAATATTTTTATGGCCATCTCCGAGGAGATTTCAGAAGAAGATGAAGAAACTCCCTCTATGTCTGAATCACCTGAATCCACTGACATAACCCCTCCCTCATACCCTCCCGAAGTAGAACCAGTCATTTCCTTCAATGCTCTCACTAGATTCTCCGCTCCCCAAACCCTCAAGCTAATTGGTTACATCAAGCATCGGAAGGTCATCATTCTGGTTGATAGTGGTAGGACCCATAATTTTATTCATCGCCGCATTTCCCAAGAAACTCATTGCTACATCCATGCCGTCAATAATTTCCAAAACATGATTGCCAATGGTGGTCCCATGAAATGTGGAGGGCGTTGTGAAAATGTGCATCTCCAAATTGGTGACTACCACCTGCAATCCCATATGTTTTCTATCGACATGGGAGGTTGTGACATTGTGCTGGGTGAAGACTGACTAAGGACTTTGGGTCCCATTCTCATGGATTTTAAAGACTTAACCATGCAATTCTACCAAGAGGGCCACCAATATAAGTTCCAAGGCATCACCGCAGGTTCACCTGAGATCATTAGTTCCCGTCGCATGGAAAAGCTTCTCAAAAAGGGTCATTCTGTTGTTATCACCCAACTCCATGCCATACAAGCAACAAAGATACCTTCCGTACCGCAAGACCTCCAAGCCATCCTTTCTAAACATAAATTGGTCTTTTTCACTCCCCAAGGCCTCCCTCCTTCTCGTGGTGTTCATGATCATTCCATTCCCCTTGTACCAGGAAGCCTTCCTCCCAATATCCATCCGTATCTTCGCCCCTTTTCCCAAAAAAATGAAATTGAGAAAATGGTCCAGGAACTCCTTAATGCGGGCATTATCTGCACTAGTATGACCCCCTATTCATCTCCTGTGGTCATGGTCCTGAAGAAAGAATGTTCTTGGCGAATGTGTCCTGACTTCCGTTCCCTCAACAAACTTACCATCAAAGACAAATTCCCCATTCCTTTCATTGATGACCTCCTAGATGAATTGAGTGGCACCCAATTCTTCACTAAATTGGATCTTCGTTTAGGCTACCACCAGATATGTATGAAAGAGGAAGATATTCCCAAGACTGCCTTTAGAACTCATGAGGGCCACTATGAGTTTTTGGTCATGCCCTTTGGCTTGTGTAATGCCCCCTCCACCTTCCAAAGCCTCATGAATCATGTCTTCCGTCCTTTTCTCTTCCATTTTGTCTTAGTTTTCTTTGATGATATCCTCATCTATAGCAAAACGTGGACAGACCATCTTGCTCATGTGGATCGATTTCTCCATCTACTCTCTCAGCACGAACTTTTCCTGAAACAGTCTAAATGTGCTTTTGGCGTCTCCGAAGTCGAATACTTAGGTCATCTGGTTGGCAAAGATGGCGTCAGGGTGGATCCTAAAAATATTGAAGCTATGCAAGACTGGCCTCACCCAAAGACTCTTAAGAGCTTGCGTGGATTTCTAGGCTTAACATGGTATTATTGCAAGTTTGTTAAGAATTATGGGAAGATTGCAGCACCTCTCAGTGCTCTCCTAAAAAAGAACTCTTTCACTTGGACTCCAGTCGCTACTCAAGCTTTTTAAACCTTGAAGATGGCCATGTGCACCACTCCAGTCCTCGCCCTTCCCGATTTCACAAAGACCTTTGTGTTGGAATGTGATGCCTCATGGAAAGGAATTGGTGCTGTCCTTACGCAAGAGGGTCGACCTTTGGCCTTTACCAGCAAGAAACTATCTGAAAGAAATCTGGGCAAATCCATCTATGAAAAGGAAATGTTGTCTATTCTGCATGCTATGGATATGCGGCGTCCTTATATATTGGGGCAATGGTTCCAAATTAAGACAGACCATCAAAGCCTCAAGTATTTTCTGGAACAATGCATTTCCTCCCCAGAACAACAAAAATGGGTGACTAAACTCTTTGGATATGATTATGAGATCATTTATAAGAAAGACAAAGACAATGTGGTTGCGGATGCACTTTCCCGAAAATATGAAGATGAAGGATCCCTTTTTTCTCTTTAATTCATTGTACCATATTGGCTCCAGGCCATTCACCAGGAATGGCTACAAGACCCCAAAAGTTCGCAGTTCATCCAACGATTGCATTCCAATGCTCCCGCTTCCCCAGGGTACTCTTGGCTCCATGAGCAACCTCGATACAAAGGACGATTGTATTTAAGTAAACACTCAAAGCTTAAATCCATGGTACTTTCTGAGCTTCATGCTACACCCACAACAGGGCATTCCGGGTTCACCAAAACCTATGACAGGGTCAAACGTTCCTTTTTCTGGGATTGTATGAAACAAGACATTCGTAATTTTGTAGCTGAATGTGACGTGTGTCAATGCAACAATGGGGAAACAGTAAAATCGCCGGGTACACTACAATTGCTGTTGATTCTACCTGCTATTTGGAAGGATATCTCTATGGATTTTATTACCGGCTTACCCAAATCGGGAAATAAATCCATCATCATGGTGGTTGTTGATCGCCTTTCTAAGTACGCTCATTTCTGCGCCCTTCAACACCCGTTTACAACATCCATGGTGGTTCAAATATTCATGGATTAGGTCTTCAAGCTTCATGGCATGCCACACTCTATTGTTTCTGATTGTGACCCAAATTTCACAAGAAATTTTTGGCAAGAACTGTTCAAGATACAAGGCACATAATTGCATCTTAGCACAACTTATCATCCCCAGACTGATGGCCAAACGGAAGTTGTCAACAAGTGTTTGGAAACATATTTGAGGTGTTTTGCCTCGGAAAAGAAAAATCAGGGGGCTCAATGGTTACCCCTAGCTGAATGGTGGTACAACACTTCATACCATACAAATACATGCATGACTCATTTTGAAGTGGTATATGGATAAAAGCCACCTTTAGTTTTCTCATACTTACTAGGTGCCTCGAAGGTCCAGGCGGTTGACCTAACACTTACAGCTCGAGAGGCCATTATTCGTACCCTCAAAGAGAATTTTGTCATGGCACATAATCGCATGAAGCAACAAGCATATCAAGGTCACTTTGAACGTCAATTTGCAGAAGGGGATCAGGTGTTTCTTCGACTGCAACCTTACAAGCAAACTTCCCTCAAGGCCGAGCATTTTCAGAAGCTAGTGCCCAAATTTTATGGTCCTTATACCATGCTCAAGCATGTGGGACAAGTCTCCTATCAGTTATCTTTGCCCAGCCATTTGAAGCTACATCCTGTTTTTCATGTTTCATGCTTAAAGAAGGTGATTGGAGCAAAGTGCCAAATTCAAACCAACCTTCCAGATTTAGTTGAAGAAAGATCCATTTGGCTACAACCAGAAACATTTTTGGACCAGCGTGAGTGTTGCCTATGTCATAGAACCATCAAGGAAGTGATAGTCTAGTGGAAAGATACAACTCCAACATACGCCACTTGGGAACCAACTACCATTCTGCCACAATTTCCTCATCTCAAGCCTTGAGGACAAGGCTGTTGTTAAGGGGGCAGACATGTTAGGGTCCTAACCCACACATAGGTAGAACAATATATTCAGATGTAATAAAGGTCAATATTAATAAGGCCTTTCAATAAAATAGAATAAGGCGGATGTAGAAGACCTATGAGAACCTTTCGCTTCTAGAAGGATCTTCCTCTAGATGCTTCTTTTTAGTATAAATAGGAGTTAAGGGTATGAGAAAACTAGCTTGGATATTATTGTAATAGAGTTCTTCCCAACTGGAGGTTTCCCTCTCAAAGAGGCCCGTGAACATTGCTTTCAGATTCAAGGTGCCATTTCTGTTGTTATTCTTATATCATTTCAGTGTTATTGTGGTGAATGCTCTGGTTATATTGTTGTTATTCTACCATTACTAGCATTTTATTTATGTTCTGCATACATTTTATATCTGGTATATTACAAATTAAAAGCAATCAACTAAGAAATAATAGGTTCAAGGATCTTCTGAAGACAAGGTATCAAGCCGCCAACGAAGAAGTGAGAAGCAGTTACCCCGACCTCCATGTAACAATCCTTATTGGTGCAAGCAACCATTGCTTTCAAGGGATCACCCTCTAAGGGTATTGATAGTGTGATACAATGTCTACCCTAGGTACCATGAGAATCCCACCACAGTCACATATGTAGGTACCTAGGAAAGGCCACTAAGGTTACCAAATCGCAGTCGGCCTCAAGGAAAGTACATTCGAAATTCGGGACCAAATGTATGGAAATGATATCAAAGTCTGAAGCTCTTCAAGAGAACTAAAGACAAGTGGTCCGATAGGACTCCAGAGGACCCCAAACGAATTCATAGTTCACGAAGCATCGAGATAAAATGAAACCAGTGGTTTATCAATAACAACCCCCAATATACGATATGTCTGTTACGATTGGTTAATGTTTGGAGGGGTAATATCTGCTTCTCTCCTGCACATGACCTCATGTTTATCCCCTATTTTAAACATCCCTTGCACAAATATACCAAGATTATAGGTTTGATACTTGAAATCTTCCTCACTTTCACCTTGGAAAGCCCTCAATATATAAGATTGAGAGGCACAAAAACCATGAGAAAATGAGGGGTATGGTTGAGGATATGGCTCCTTGAGGCTTGGATCATATCCTAAAGTGAATCCCAAGCATGAGGTTTGAACACGACTAACTCAATCTCAAAGAGTTGACCCATAGATTAAGGTGGGGGAGATCCCCCCTTTCTCTCAACAACACTAGAGCTCCCCCCCAGTGAGAGACATAGCGACATTCTAGGATAGACACTCCACTATAGTGGTATAATGGTGCCCTAGGTGCACCCCAAGTATGGATAGGGGGTACCACCCTTCATAAATGCTAAAAAAAGAATCAAAATTTCCAAGCAAAAAGTGTGTTTTGACCTAGAAATGATGGTTTTCCTCCTCCCATATGATTTAGTGTTACGAGGAAAATCACTCTATGGCATGGGGTAAACCACAACCGAAAAAATGACTGTAGAAATCAACTCTAGTCTCAAGCATTCTATATAAACAAAGATGCTAACAAGACAAGATAAAGAGCCTATCTTGTCTGTATGTTCGAAGAAGACCACTGTTGAGCACTTGAATCAAAGCTATACACCTGCAAATTTCCCTCAACAACCAAGATACACAAGCATATGGTGATAATATATACAGTTATCACATATAATAGCATAATCCATCAATATTCATAACAAATATGCCCATGGAATAACAATTCAAATATTCACAAGACATTAATTGGACGAGAAAAGAGTAATTCTATTAAAATTTGATCAACAAAAGTGTATGAATGAAAAATTTCCATGTCAACACGCCTGGGAACTGAGAAACTAAGTCCCTTTCAACCAATCCTCCACCACTTCAATCCTCTACCAAAGGAAATTTCATATAAGAAAGACAATTAGGTTCTCCATAAAAGAGGGAAGAGCTTGGGGGCTGAACAATGTGTTCAGACTTAAAAGGACAAAGGGATGCAGACTCAATATGAAGTGAATAATTTCTCCAAAGTAACTTTTCTCTCAAAGTTGGATTCATCTCCTTCTTCCACAACTTTGATATTGCCCATTTATAGCCTTCAAATGGAACTGAAGGGCCGAGTCAGAACGTTTCTAGTATATGGAAGGTCAAGGATCATGGATCTTGTGACGTGACATGGAAACCCGACACCATTTTTAATTTTGTACACAAAACTTGATGTACACAAGCTTTAATGGTGCAACCTACATATACGCATGTTGTATAGCTGTTAGGGTGCATATGTGTGGAAAAATATGTTTTTTATCTCCGAGAATTGCAAAAAGGCACTTCAAGTCTTCATAGGGAAATGGAAAAGGCCTTCTGAGCAAGTTGCACAATGTGTGGAAAATATTTCTATAACAGATGCCCCCTAATGTGTGAGGTCAGTGGAGTATCTTCGATGGCCGAAATACATTATAATTCTCAGAAGTGGAGTAATGGAGACCCATATGGATGAACTAGTTTCTCATAAGAATATTACAATCCATAATGACTTTGTACACATGGCCGCCAATTTGAATTACACTGCAGATCCATGTGGAAAGATACCAAACAACTGTTCATGGCCATGAATGGGAAATACAAAGGTAGATACATGCCAAAGGTTGTCATAGTCACAAACAAGGCCTAGTGAAAACCAGTGTCAAAATCAATCTCAATATTTTTGTATACAATCGAGTACAATCTGATCTCCCACGATCACTGAATTCATATAGGTACTGGTCCAATGAATGATAGAACATGCTTAGGAAAGATGCGACTATGAACTAATGTATTCAAGTACTCTACACGATCCACCAAAGGTGCAAGTATACATCATGTGAATAAAGGAGTTGAGGTCAAACACAATGAGACTTCGTTTGATTACCGATCATTAAGGTATATCATTAACAAACGCGAGACAACCTATCGACAATGAAAGTAGATGTCAGGGCACCGAGTACATTCTTACAAGTGTGAATAAAGGTGATGAGGTTGAACACTTGAAGAATCCATCGATAATAAGACATTGATGTATTCCCAACTGTCCATGGCGAGAGAACCTATCACTGATGACTGCAAGCCTTTAGGTACTCATAGGACTCTAGGCCTAGTTTCCAGAATAGATGAGCTCAAGTCGATGGAAGGAGACCCACTGAAAGGAGATAATTAAGGCATCTCTCATTAGTCAACATGAAGTAAAAAGAAGTATCTTGATTATTTGGAGGAAACTCGGACGAAGAACATGTTCATGAACCAATGACCCTATGCATCTTTCACATGCACCAAATGCAAGCAGTGTACGAAAAAGACCCTCTGAATAGTAGCCAATAATGAAAAATTCCGATAAAGGAGAGGAAACCACCAATAAGGCTAATGGAATGCAAGACACTACATGAATCTCAATGTGTGAATATTTTTCTTGTCTTCGAACACAAGGGAACCCCCCTAGTCAACGACCAATGAGGAGATGTCAATTGTTGGGTTCAATGTTACCTACCCATAATTAAAGTAGGACCAACGTGCACGGTAGGACTACAACTTCATGTAACTTTGAGACGTATTGAGGTTATGTCCGACTTGCAAAGTAAAGAGTTCTGAGAAATGGACGACACAGGCTGATAGACATCATTTGAACAAGAGAATGAGATATATGGAGGAATCTGGAAACATAGACTCAATGATGAAACTTTGTGATGCAGGAGGCACCAATTATCAAACTCTTCATGGGGACTGGAAGAGTAACAAGTTGGAGGAGTAAACTCTATGTAACAAGCTCAACTTCCTAAGGTCATGATAAACCCAAAATTTGGATGACAAGTGGACTCAAAATTTTGTTCTCTATTCAAAGGCGATGTGACTGCTGCCAAGATGAGATAATATTCCTTTCCCTCCTGTATTTTTTTTTTGTTTTTTCATAGACAAATGAATGCTATGATACAAAGGAGGAAACAAGTGTTGTGAGTAAGCAATTGGTTCCAACAGTGGAACATACTTATGCTCAATACAAGCAGATTCATGTAGGATATGGATACTTGGGGAATGTTTCCTTGTAGGGTAGAGGGTGTCAAGCTGCAATGGATATAAACAAGGCTTTGCTTGGCTGATGATGCAAACTTCTGAGATAATAGGATTATAATGCGAAAGAGGGAACCAACAATAGGCTTAATACTACAAGAAAGAGAATGATATGCAATTACAACTTAACTCCAAAGAATGTTCTTTTTTGTAAATTTAGTCCCCTAGGCCCAAAAAAGTATAAAACAATGCCCGGGAGAACTCTTCTAGCCACTAGTGACTAGAGTGTTCCTTTTTCTAAATTAGTCTACTTGGTCCGAAAATGTGGTAAACTTACATTAAATAGACGTTCTTTCAAATCCAATTTACGAGTGTGAAAGAGACAAGTTTACTCGACAATATTTTCACTTTTTGAGAGAGTCGGGAAAGATCTTAAACTAGACTTGTGGGAGTCTCATAGGTATAGGTTAGCATGATTATGAGTAGGAATATGAGGCTCGAACACAAAGTCATATTGGAACTATAAAGGATTCCCTATATTTATGGAATAATCTTTGCATGGACACTAGATGGCACAAAGGTTCTAACTAGGGAACCCATGTTTGGTAAGCCTCTACCATTCACTAACAACACTTCTAGTAGTAAGGAGGTTTTGTGTCGCTAACAAATGGGTTTGTACCTAAGAAATATGAATCGGAGTCAAAGGATAATGTAAGTGTGAAAAATGGAGTGACGACCTATCTTATATGCTCAGCAAAATAAAATACATGCCAAAGTCATGAATGGGTGAAATGATGCTAGAAACTGCAAGAATCCCTAGATAAAACCACCAAAACCAACTCCTTCCACTGCACTGTTAGTCTACTAGGCCAAAATCTTAGCAAAAACTATGTAAAGTGGGTAAATTGTTTCTATAAATAGTAAAAATAACCAATTTTAGCATACCATTTCAGATTTTCACCCAAATAGTGAATTTTGGACCAAATTTCCCACGAAATTCAAGTGTTGATTGTTGGAGCTACAAGTGATGGAATTGACAACTGTATTGAACAAGTAAGTATTATTTCCCTACTCTTCATTTCTAGTGGATTATATTTTTAAATTAGGTCTCATTTTTTGAGCTTTTTAATGCACAAATTAGGAATTAGGGTATACGTGGGTTGTAAATCACCAAGTCGCGTATACACAACCCTATACATGACTGTTATAAAAACAAACACCGTATATGTATCCCTATACATGACTGTGTAAACTGTAGCTCGCGTACAAGTCCGTAACTTGGTTTTTAAAATAAATTTAACTCAAAAATTGGATTTTTTTTTACAGGATGGTACTGGAATGGAGAGAAAGAGAGCATGAGGAAGTTGATGCTGCAGTGGAAAGAGATCCATGGGCCCAGTTATAATTAAAAATATGTGGGATATATAAGTTTTGGGCTCTCAAAGGGATGAGGGATCAAGTGGGGTTGCTCCAAATGTTGGTGAAATTTTGGGATCCAGATACATAGGCCTTCAACCTTGAAGAAAAACCATTGAGAATTTAAGTCAAGGATATCTAATTTCTGACAGGGTTGTCATGTCAAAGTGAGGTGGTGAACCTCAAATCCAAGGGAGCTGAGAGTGGCATGAACATAGAGGACTACATCTCCACTTACTGTGTCACAGACACATAAAAGGTAGGGAGCCAACTCCTTATTCGGGCAATCAACAACCTGGATTTAAAGATCGTCGTTCTCATGTTGACACAGATCATGGGGCCGGCCTCGTTGCACCAAGAATCAAGGCCACTGATGTTCTACTCTATGGACTACTTATGACCCACAATATATGATTGGTGCACCTCACTACTGGCTACCATGAAGATCTAGTTGGCAGACTCCAAATAGGGTAAGAAGAGGAAATTCGGGTTTGCATATATCTTGTGTAGTTTTTTCTTCAAGTAGGTTCTAGGATTGATCCCTAGAGTCGAGATCACTCCACATAGACTACTTGATCCAACCATGTCACGATGGACCGAGGTGATGAGGTGGTTGAGAGGTGGTAGGGTACTGATCCCCTACAATGATGAGTTCTTTTTTTGGTGGCATCGACAGGTGATAGCCTTGGAGGAATACCCTTATGTAGTGATTGAGTTCAGAGGAGACCCCAACATGATATTTCCACCAGCTTCCACCTACGGAGACATAAGTATGAAACAATGTTCAAATATATTTCATTTTTTGGGTGTTTTTTAAAGAGAATAAAAAACACAAATGTTTTTGGATGGTGTCAATCATTTTAACTAAAATGATTTGTTGTGTAGACGTAGGTTCGCAATGGGCGGATGGATTCCCACGACACCGGCAAAGGAACTGGGGGGATGAGCCAGCAGGAGGAGATGTGAAGAGAGTGCTTCAAAATGTGCAAGGAAACTTGTGTCATTTGATGCACGAGATTCCCATGGTACATGTAGGGGATATGATAGAGGCAATGCAATGACAAGTGGTGGGTGTGCCCCGTGCATGGGTGCAACTCTTACGACGTATCGCAAACGTCATAGTATGCTATCATGACACACATCTGGTGCCACTGACATAGATTTCATGGTTATTGTATTGATCAGATGTATATGTATTTTGAAGGTGTGAGCCCCGATTTTGTACTATAAGACCATATTGTTGGAGAAATGAAATATAAAAACATTGGTCTTCAACTTTACTTATATTACAATGTGTACATTGGTGAATGTGTTTTCTTTACTTTAGTTATGTGACAAATGTTAATCTAAAATATAATTAACATATGCATCATATGCATAATTAGAAATTCTAGGTATGTGATTATAAGTGATAAAATAAAAAATGTCATTCAAAAATTCGTACCCGTAGGAATCGTCAGGGTAGATTAGGGCTGCGCACATGGTAATTGTCATTTAGATGGCATACTATTAACTGGGAGTCTAGGTGAACTTCTAAAGAACAAATACCATGTGAAATGGCATCGTATAAAAAATTTGTAACGGTGCTATATTCAACCACATTATTCGTTGATGGCCTTAGGAAAATGCCACCTGAAGACACCAGTTGACCCTCGGGTGAGTAAACAACCCAAGCAGAGGAAACCAAGTTTCGTGTATGATGATTGGCACCATATGCAAATCCTAAGTAAATTGAAGACTCCGTTGGGATATTCCAAACAAGGAAAAACTCGATAAGAAAGTCGATGACAAAAGGAAAAATATATATACACTAAGATACACTAGTATACAAAGAGTTATGCCCAAGCTTGGGGCTCAAGTGTAATACATTTTCAAGTAGAGCCCATTTTGGGTCTCAACCAACATATTCCATTCATAATCTTCTAATTCATAAGATCTTTTTTCTAAGACACGTTGCATGATATAAGGACTGTGCCACATGGGGTTGAACTTGCCTGCCCCCAGCGGTTCTTTGGCTTGGTCATACAAGAGGACCAAGTCACCTTCAACGTACTGCTGAGGACATACAAACTTATCATATTGGACCTTGACACACTGTTTATTCTCTTCGATAGCCATAGAGGCATCTCGATGCTGCTCATGTAGACTCTCTATGTGTACGAGGTGTTGTTTGAGATCGGAAGTGTCAGGTAGGAGCTTAACTGCCAATATAAGAGAAGGTATTTCACATTCAATAGGTAGGATCAACTCTACACCATGTACTATTTGAAAAGGAGAAAAACCGGTGGAATTATTAACCGAGTGTTGATATGACCAAAGCGCAGGGTAAAGCGTGAGATGTCAGTCAAACTTGCTCTGGCTAACCATTTTCTGCAAAATGGTCTTGAGAGACTTGTTCACGGCCTCTACTTGTCCATTTTTTTGGGGGTAATAAGGGGAAGAATGACCATGTTTAAACC
The DNA here is from genome assembly GCA_009831015.1 of Picea engelmannii. Taxonomy (NCBI): domain Eukaryota; kingdom Viridiplantae; phylum Streptophyta; class Pinopsida; order Pinales; family Pinaceae; genus Picea; species Picea engelmannii. Next base: position 352,326 of record ML784472.1, on the reverse strand, counting down.
CTATTTTTGATGCTAACTCTTTCCTCATTTCGTTATGAAAGTGACTGCCATGATCAGTGACAATCTCACTCAGGATTCCAGACTGGGCTATAATTTGATTGAACATGAAAAATGCAGCAGTCTTACCATCGGATTTAATTGTAGGCATGGACTCGACCCACTTAGTAAAGTAGTCTACGACCACGATAATATGATGATTCCCCCCAGCCGAAGTTGGGTTGAAATCCACAAAATCCACCACCCACTTGGTGAAGGGACCGACTGTGATGATCGGGTAAAGAGGGGCTACATGTGAGCACATCTTTTGAGTGAACACCTAGAAAGGGTGACACTTATTGACCGATTCAATGTAATATTTAAAAATAGAAATCCAAAAATAACTGGCTCACAATATCTTCTGGGCTCTCACAATACTGGATAGATGACCACCACAATCCCCACTGTGACAGTCATTAAGAACAAACTCAGCCTCCTTGTGAGTTAAGAAATGACACAAGATATTATCTACCCCTCGACGATACAAAGTGTCACCGACGATAAGGTAGTTCTTAGCTTGATAACATATACATCGTCGATCGTCTCTTGAAAGGTGTTGAGAGAACTTCAAGGTTTGAAGATAGATCAAAATGTCTCCATACCAGAGGTCCGAAGATGAGACAAGGAAAATGTGCTCATCTGCAAATGAATCGACATGAATGACATCCTCATCTAACCAAGGGAAGTTTGATATTAACTCAACAAAAAATAGCGATTTCTTGGATTTCACTGAAGCAAAATCGAGATCAAAATCTTTCAAGATGACAATCCATTTATTATACCCCCCCCCTATGATACACCTAGTAAGGATGTATTGAAATGGGTTGACATCAACAACTACGATAGTTTTGAAAAGCAATATAAAGTGATGTAATCTTTGAACTGCGTGTACGACAACCAAATTTAGCTTCTCAACATGAGAGTACTTGAGTTCAGGGCCGACTAAGTTTCAACTAAGATAGTAAACAATGTGCTCATGGAGCTCATCATCCTTCTGAACTAAAACCATACCAATCATCCCTTCGGATGCGACGATATAAAGAAAGTAACCTCTACATTAGTCCAGAGGATTCAATAGAGGCGTTGATACCAAGGATTTCTTAAGAGCATATGAGGACTCCTGGGTTTTCTCATCCCATATAAAAAGAGTGTCCTTCTTCAAAAGATGCATGAAACCCTTAGTAATATTTGCATAGTTTACTATAAACTAACTTAAGAAGTTAGCTTTCCCCTGTAAACCTTGAAGCTAACGAATATTGTGCGGGGGAGGAAATCAAAGTATTGCCTCAAACTTTAAAGGATCCACCATGATCCCAGTCTCAGAGACTAAGAATCCTAATATATGACCTCACCTAATGCAAAATATGCACTTATGAGGGTTTAAACTGATGTGATAATACGACATCTCTTGAAAACTAGCTAAAGGTGGGTAGAGTGATCCACTCTCTTGCGAGAGTGAGTAGTGAGATCATTGAGGTAGGGTTCGACTATATGCTTGAGATCGTGAAAAGCGAAGGTCATAGCTCATTGGAAGGTTGCTTCGACGTTTTTAAGGCCGAAAGGCATTTTTCGGTATGCGAAAGTACCCGAAGGACAAATAAATGTCGTCTTATGTTGATCCTCATGTTTAATTTGAATATGGTTGTATCCTGAAAATCCATCCATAAAAGAAAAAACCTCACTTCTCGCACACTCATTGAGAATCTGATCAATGAAAGGTGTTGGGAAGTTGTTTTAAGGACAAGATTTATTCAGGTCTCAAAAATCCATACACACACGTATAGTTCCTTACTTCTTATTCACAAGAACGAGATTGGATACCCATTCAGTCAAGGGAACTGGGTAGATAAAACCTGCATTAAGAAGTTTCTCCAACTTTGCTTTAATAGCAAGGGCCTTCTTAGGATTAACAACTCTAAGTCGTTTTCAAAAATGTTTAGCATACGGGTAGGTTTTAATCTCATGTTCGACAATTCGAGGGTCGATTCCTAACATCTCTTGAGCATGGATGATTTTAAGGATGGAAATTCATATTAAAATGTAGAAACCTGGGCTAATATTACTAGTCCTTAAAATGCAAAATGTAAAATGTTTGGCGATATTTTTGTAAAAACATTCAAATTTATAAGGATTCTATATACTTTCTATAAAATTTTGGCTATTTTTAAGGTAAAATAACTTTATTATATGGAATTTGGGTGAATCGTTTTTAGAAAAAATGGAAATTAGCGAATATTTTTCTGGGAAAAAGCATGGAAAATTAGACCATTTGCGAAATTTATCCCCTAAAATCATCTATGCGAGTCTTCATATGACCATGCAAATACATCATGAAATTATTTGAAGAGCTCGGTGTAGATATGAATTTCTTCAGGTGAACAATCCACACCGATATATACATTTTCAATTTTACTAGGAATATGAGAGATATCCATCGTGACGGTAGGAGAAATACTCGCCATGTTTCCTTCGGCATAGATGTCGTGTGTATCAAGTGGATCTATGCCGTGATCGACTATCTCACTCAAGGTAGATCTAAAATCATCTTGTTCGATTCTAGCAAGCCCTGGGAGGAAGTAAGAGCGATGATGCATATCATCCCATGGCCTATCTGAAAAATTCATGGCCTCTAAGATTTCTTATCTGAAGGTAAAGTATCATCAAGGAAATCATGTGAGCAAGACAATGAGGTGGCCCATATGGGACGAAGAAAAAGATCCTTCTCGTCTGTCTGTGAGGGAAGATGATCTGGGTTGGAAATAAAGTTGAGAACAACATGACACGTTATCTATGCCATCGACAGTAACATTTCCATTCCAATATGTGACTGACCTTCAGAAGACAAGGTCGGGGAAGGTATGGTCCAAGGATCGTTAAAATACAAAGTGCGGAAAGGAACATACCTCATTGATGAAGCATACCTACTGGACATGGCATAGATATGATGAATTGGTGCCACAAAATCAAAGGTACCTATAAGGGAGGAAATCATTCCGACACCAATATCCTCAATTGTCGGATGAGAATTATCGATCACAGGTATCGAAGGTCCAACTGATGCATTGGGACTAACATGCACAAAGAATAACTGATTGATCGTCGTGATCTTCCCATCATGAGGAAAACATAAGGCATGAAAAAAAATGACACGCTTGCAGTCATAGCATAAGTCCAATTACGCCCTAGTAGTAAGTTATATTCAAGGGGTGCATCAACCACCTCAACATCCTCCTCCAATGTCTTCCCACTTAACTGGACTGGAAAGGTAGGAAGAATATCCTGGGACAGGAAGAATTACCATCAAATGAGGTCAACATGGTCATATATTGAGAGAGGGTTGGAGAGCTAAGGGATTTCGAACATATTAGGGACATCACACACATGGAAGTGCCTTCATCAATAACAATATGTTTGATGGTATACTTTGATTAATTCACATGGATTTGAAAGGCCATGTGATAAGGCAAGAGAGGCTTCACATCCATGATATTGAACTTGATAACCTTAGAGCCACTGGGGTCTAGATCTCCTAACTCAGATAACAAGGCATTCCTTTGTGAAGGACACATTTGGAGTACCTCCAAAGTCGACATCACACAAGGGGTTTGACCCAGATCCTCAACAATAGATTAGTTTTGGGCAACTCTAGCATTAGGGTTGTGGGTAGAGCGTTTGAGTAGTCCTTTTGGAATACGAGGTGGGGGATCTGGTTTTTTGATATGTAAAGGCATCTCCGGAGGAGGAGGAGACTCTAGAATTGGAAAAACCTGTGAAGAAATGTAATCATGAGATTGAGTGGCTACATTAATATGAGACTTGACCATATTTATGAATAGACGGTCACTGTCTTGTGCTGGTGGGTTTTGAATCTCACTCACCACATTTTTGACATTAGAGGAGCTCGAGGCCATATGATGATTATTCATAAAATGATTAGTCAACACAATGGGCGGTAGAGATAAAATCCTCGTAGCTTCCTTGAGTTTGGGGCACAAGTGGATAAAGTGATTATCAGTACAAAGCTTATAAGGGAATTTCACCTTCAGCCTCTGTTTCTTTCCCTCACCAACATTAACCTTCAATACATCATTTTTAATGTTGTCCTTGGGTTTATTATCATTATTCCTCCCACCCTTACGATTGTTACCACACCCTTTCCTTTTATTCCCTCTTGGTTGTTGGTTACCATTCGGGTTGGTCGACGATTGCATAGAATGTACATTCGTCGATTGAGTGGTAGTGGAGGACATAGATGGAGCATGCCCTCTTACAGACTAGCTTAGAGACAACACTTTCAACTGGATTGTCACCAAGTCTATATATTTAACATTGGTGGAGCCTATAATACCATCGACATGAGGCCCGAGCTTTTGTCTAGGGTCGTAGTTCGACCTCAGTGTGTCAAGAATAATCTCGTATAACATCCCAGACTGAGCATATATGATATCTAACCATTGGGATTTAAAAATTGCTTCCTCTTCATATTTTACCCCAGATCTAGAAGCATCCTTTGAAATATAAGGTAGTAAAGACTTAAGAAACCATTCCAACTGAAATTTTAGAGGAATTTAGGCTTTGATCAACCTCTTCCGTCTATGACACTCTCTGATGTGATCCGATTAATGGGTGGCTTTGTCCAGGCAGAGGGCCGACAAAATTTATATGTTGGCATCGTAACGAACCAACAATTGGAAGTGGTTGAGGAAAACTAGAACCATTTGATTAAAATTCCTATATGTCCCCCCTAGTATCTCTATATACCATTTTGCTACAACCCTTGTGAGGGTGTGTTGAAATAATATTAAATGAATAGAATCATTGTTAAGGGAATTGAAAGAGCACCAAAGATGAAAAGTAGTGACGTGATCACCATGATCCTCAAAATTATTGCCCTTGAAATTTGAAATATCTGAAGGAATCTTGATGGGGATGGGGGGACATGTCGAGTCATGATGCACCAGGTCATTCATTAATCTTAACAAGTATGGAAAATTGAGTGTGGATAGAAAAGGGAGATGGGGTTGTGGAATCTGCCCCAAGCTCCTGGGAAATATTGATGTTGGGGAATCGCAACCCATCTAGGGTTCTGGTATGCACCGTGGCCTTGTACGGGGTTGTAAAACCCTCCTCCAAACTGATTCATAAGGGGTTGGTTGGGCACCATTCCAGTAGGAATTCTATGATGAGGGTTGTAAATATTTCCCCCAGATGGAGTAGCTCCAAGTTAGGGGTTTCCCAAACCATGAAAATGACCTCCTCTGGGTGGAAATTTGGATGATAGAGGTGGATTCATTATGCCAAATGTGTTGGTTGAATTTGGTTTCAAGGAGGTAGGTGTAAAGGACATAACATATGCAACAACTTGTCCACCTAGTTGGTTGCTCCATCTAGGAGCATTAAGACCAGGATTAAACTTGGGGTGAAAAGGAGGTAGGTTTCCAACTGTAGGATTCACTTGGGGAATATGAGTACCACCAATTGAAAGTGGAATATGCAGAGGTTCCATGCCCCAAGTCCAATACTAGGATTTAGATTAGATGCTGGAATGGAGGATGAAAATTGTGATGTGAAATTCAACATACCATAAGAGAAATGGATAGAGGCCGAAGGGATGGACTGAATATTGTAGCTCGTTGAACTAAAAAGAGACCCAAAAGGGTTCGTTACTATAGGTTGAGTATTAACTACAGGCCATATATGAGTGATGATGGTAACCTCCGACACTACAACCATAGTGGTCGAAGGAATGTACGGAGTTCCATTAACTATGGTAGGTGTGGATTCAAAGGAGTCCCAGTATCTTTCTGAATCGACTCAGTACTCATACTTGTATGACCACAAGTCTGGTAGGTGGAGTTGTGTGTACCACATTTGATAACTTTACTCCTTTTAGAAGGAAAAGACTCAAGATGTAGTGGTAATTTCAACAAACAATGAGATCTGTGGGGAAGATGGTCTGGCTCCATGATTACTCAATACTTGAGTTATAAAAACAATTCCTAAGGAAAATTAACAATCAAAGAGAACACCAAAATAAAAAAAAAGGCCAATATGCAGACAAACATGATAAAGTGGCTGAAAGGGGCCTCTCTCCCTAAAGTAGGTATGCCTCGCCCAAGAGGGGCTTGTGAATCCCTTCAAAATATCAGAGGTATCCGAATCAATTATAAGGGACCTTGTGGGATTAACAATGCAGTCGGTCAGATCTTCATGGAGAGGTAATCCTCCATAAACGTTGTGTGTTGTTGGACCCTTATTTGACTCTGGGTACCTGCAGAATAACCCCTGCAAGTAACCTATGTGGCTACCTATGTCAAGAAACTAAAGCCACCATGTTATAACCAATGCGCAAGAGAACATTCCTAAGTCAGGTCCATCGTATGGGAAGGGTAAAAAATCCCGAAATCTTGAAAGCACCACCTCTCATAGAGGTAAAGGTATTAGAAATACCTCCATATACGAATAGATGCCCAGAAATATCTCTGACACTAAGAAGGTATTGGAGGGATATCTCAACCAACTTCACGCGACCTCGTTCTTAACTCTGGTGTGAACAGAGCCTCCTGACATCACCAATTATAGAATGGATTTCACCACTCCCTATGTCAGACACTTATGTTGAGTTTAATAGCCTTGGAGAAGTTTACTCACAAAATCCTATTCCAAGGCTCTAAATCTTAAGCTAGTTTCTACACCCTGAAAAATCGTTTCTAATCAATTTAAAATTTATCAACGTTACTTTTAGTGTCTTTGTTTACTCCAAACATGTGGTCGTGAAACTGATTATGTTATGACTCATCAAGTAAAATAAATGAATATGAATATAATGCAAATTCCTAACTTCAATTCTCAATAAATGATAAGATTTCCAAAAATGCAACTTTCAATTCAACTCAACAATTTCAAATAAGATTCAATATTTCCATACATGTATCAAGATCAATGATAAGAACCCAATAGATTAGATGCCATAATGCAAAATGTATTATTTTTTGTATTTTCAATATAAAGGAAATGAAAATGCAAGGACTGAACAATAACTTGATATATAAACCATACTGTAAGAAAAAGATACAAACCAAGAAGGATATCAAGAAGAAAACACCCAACCCAAGATCCAAGGAAAACTAATGAAAAAAGATGATGAGAAAGAAAAAGAACCTGAAAATTCAACCAAAGGAAGGTTCCCTATCAATCTACAGGCACTTAATAGTCATGATAGAGATCCAAGAAGACTCAACAATCATCAAAACTTACCCAACAAACACCAAATTTAGAAATCAAGCAAACAAAGATGATGTACAAGACTATTCAATAGAAAACAACGTATATATGCCCCCTACAGAAAGACAACTAGCGGATGTACGCCTCTGTCAAGGGAAAACCCACGTATATGTATTGAAACACTTCTAGGTTAAGGATAAGGCCAATAAACTTAGATTCAAAATGAAAATAGGTTGTCAAACAATCAGACGACAAGAAACTCAATATAACCGAGAGTAATCAAAAGAGAAAAACACTCCAAACCCCAAAAATAAGATTATATCCCCAGTATGTGTTAGAATATAGAAGATGGTGTGCTCGTTTTACCATTGACGATACCCTCGTCACCTAGCCACATGCTGAAGCCTCCCTCCGAGCACCTTAACCTTGACCTGAGAATTCCTCTGGAAGAAAACCCTAGGCTAGATATCCAAACAAAGAGTAGCGCATCAATCCCCAAGGATAGCACATCACAAAAGACTGATCAAATGTTCCAAACCCTAGCCAAGAGATATCCAAGCCAATACTGAAACTAGCTGCTGCTACAGCTGCACCTGCAACCCTCCTCCAAACCTGCGCACCAACTGCAACTGCAGTGCACACCAACTGGGAAAACTGCAGTCCTGAGATGCTGTCAAATGAGAACTGGCGCCCTGTATTTATAGTAATCCTGCCAGTTTGCTGGGGCCAACTTCTCTTTCTGGGTATGTGTCTGTTCAGTATATTATTATTAATTTTGGCCGACTTCTTCTCTTGGAGGCTAATAGCCTAATATAAATTATATTCTTGAGTCGACAAGGCTTCTATGGTTATTAGCCAATTCATTAGGGTTTCTCTTGCTTCCCGGAGTCTTCTATTCTCGTCAGGTTCACATGTAGAGGTAAATACCTCCCGCAGCTACCATAATATTAACACTCCCTCCTAGCTAGAGAGGTATTTACAGGTAATGG
>ML784472.1:332399-342910 GCA_009831015.1 Picea engelmannii | reverse complement strand
AAAGTGTAACCTGGAGGGAATGAGTCTGCCCTAAGGAATGACTGTCCTGGACTATTCCCCACCCTGGGCCATTCTTCCAACACTAAACAAAGTGTAACTTGGAGAGAATGAGTCTGCCCTCGAGGAATAACTGTCCCTGATTGTTGAGCCTAGACTACTCCCCACCCTGGGCCATTCCTCCGACACCAAAAAAGGTGTGGCCTGGAGCGAATGAGTCTGCCCTCGAGGAGTAACTGTTCGGACCATTCCCCACCCTGGGCCATTCCCCACCCTGGGCCATTCCTCCGACACTAAACAAAGTGTATCCTAGAAAGAATGAGTCTGCCCTCAAGGAATGTCTGTCCTGCATCAACCTCCAAAACGGACGATTCTTCGAAACTTCTCACAACTGTGAACTTCGAAAGAATGAGTGCCCGGCGAGGCAGACCATTCTACTTGACCACTACACAGAGTGACTGCCAAGAAGAATGACTGTCCTAGACCACTTCCCATAATGGGAAGTCACTATCTATGATACATCAACAATCAGTTTGCCTCCCATGTTAACTACAATGGGAAGCCACTGTCCTTCATAAATCTCAATCCACTTTCCGAACAGGAAAGCATCTGTCCAATATGGACTTTTACAAAGATAAATGCTCCCTCCTAACTGGAGAGTTATTTCAATCACAAAAAATAAATGTTTGCGTACCTTCTTCTAGCTTGGAGAGTCTTCCCTTCCGGTTAATAGAGTTATTTCCACGAGCTCTAGCTTGAGTATGCAAGTTCTTTCATCTTGAATATGGGCTTTACCAAAATGTATGCTTATCTGCTCATCTGTGGAGATATATATTGGAGAATCACTTTCTCTTTTCTGGACTTCATCATGGATAATGTAATGCTTCTACTGTAGTCTGGAACACTGTGAAGGTTTCTTGTAGATGTGAACAATAGAGTATATCATAGTTGGAGAACTGGAAAATATCCATGTGACACTTCTTCTGTCATCATGAGATCTGATCTTCTGAATAGTCATCTTGATGTTATAGGAAATCTTCACCACGCTTCTGCTGTGCACTGGAGGTCCTCCACCAAGTTGTCTTCTTCTTATCTGCATACATGAGTATCTTTGTGGTATGCCTCAAAATCTTGAGATTGCTCTGCATGCGCTCTTTACTCAATTTCTCTGGAGAACATTCTTTGCATTCATTTGATGTATAATTCTGACCCATGGATGTTGCAGATGACTTATATAGAGATAAGTCTAGTGTACTAGAACAATCAATCCTCATAGTCTTCTCCCTCCATCTGGGAGAACCTCTGGTTCTGGATCTCGCAATGCTTTCATTCATAAGTCTTCTGTACACTGTTCTTCATCACGAATTTCAGTTCTTCTGCTTGATTGCTTTTAGTGAGTTCATATCAGGATGGTAATCTTGTGATTCTTGATACAATGACTGGTTGTTCTGATTTTTCTTTCTTGGAATCTTCATGTTTTTCTTTTTCTTTAGTTCTTGGGTCCATGGGTTTCTTATAGATTCCATGCCCTAGAGATTCCACTTCTTACCTTCATCATCGGTTCACGGATCTGGATGGACAACCAGGAATGCTTTAAGGCTTCTCTTCAAAAAGGTCTTCTTCTGTGGTTGATCTGAACACGTACTTTCTTTCATGGCTGCTACCATGGATATATACATTTCATCATCTTCAATGGATCATAGGATTAGCTCCCTCCTAATCCTTGCTTCATGTAAGAGTGTATATAATCTACTTCCTCCGTCTGATAGAGTCCATGCTTTCATTTGTATCCTTATTGTGTTCTGCAATATATGAGAGAGTCCACGCTTCCATCTGCATCCTTATTATCTTTTGCAATATATGATTGGTTCTCTTGTTTAACAGAGTCCACGCTTCCATCTTGTTGTCTTCTACAGAATGTCATAATTCTTTTTCTGGCTTCCTCTCGACTGTTGACTTCTTTCTGTCTTTTCTTTTTCCAAGTCTCTTCTGATTTCGGTCTTATATTGTAGTAGCTTTCACATGATATATTTCCTTATTTCATGTGTAATATCTAATGATATTCATTCTTGTCTTGTTGTTCTTTCATAGGTATAGTTCTTCTTGGAACACATTATCTTCCAAGAGATAGATATACAATATATGTACAAAGAAAATGAAAGCAAGATATGTACAAGAAAATAAGAAGAGTGTTGTTACCTTTTATTAGAAGAAATCTCTTCCATCCTGCTTAGTCTTCTTTGTCGGTTCCTTTTCTTCGGCAATCGATGCTTCGTGTTTCTTCTTCCTTTTCTTTAGCTCGGGACACTGATTCCTGTAGTGAACGTACTTCTGACAGTTGAAGCATTGTATTTCTGGAATGTCTTTCTCTTGATTTGGCTTCTTCCTTGAACCGAACTTCTTTTTGTTTATGAAGTTCTTGAATCTTGCTGTGAAGGCTTGATCATCGTACTTATTTTGAGGTTTATCTTTTGCATTGATCCTTGATTCTTCTTGAGCACAGCAAGTCCAAAGTTCTTCAAATGTCGGGTACTCCTTCCTTGTATTCATGCTTGCGACAAATGCATCCCATGTCTTGGGAAGACCATTGAGTACTATGTTCACCAATTCCTTTTCTGAAGTAATCTCTTCAATATCTTGTAGTTGATCTCTTAGCTGGGAGATCCTTACAAAGTATGATGTTATGCTATCTTCATCATTCATCTTCATGTCACGAAGCTCATTCTTCAGAATCATAACTTGTCGAATGTTTCTGACTGAGAAGAGATTTGTTAGGGCATCATACATCTTCTTCGATGAGTCAAGATGGGAGATGTAGGGTATCAAGTGGTCTTTTATTGAATCCACTATAATACTCATGGCATTGATGTCGACGTCTTTGAACTTCTCCATAGCTGCAACGTTCTGCGGTTCCTTCTCTTCTCCTTCTGTAAACTCTGGCTTCACAATATTTCCTTTCACAGTATCCAACACTTTATTCTTCGCAAGGATGAGGTCAATCCTTGTCTTCCATGCTCTGAAGTTAGAGGCTCCATCTAGCTTGTTCTCAGACTTCATAGAATTCATCATGGCTTGTTTGACTTGGTCAAACCCTAGATTTGACCAGAAATCCAAACTTCACGTCTTGGCCTTCTGAGAGTACCAGGAGATGCGCTGGGCTAGGGAGCACTTATCTATCTAGATATTAGGTCAATATCGTCACTTAAGGTGCCTCAACAATAGGTTTAGGGTTTCTACAATTGCTTTTGCTGGTAACCCTAGCTGCAGTGCTTTTGGAAGCTGCTCCTGCTAGTAACCCTAACGACAGTTCCTCAATGAGCTCAATATCTAGCGGCTATGTTTCCTTCCAGCGTTTTAGGCTGACTAAAGGGGTGTGGGCCCATAACCTGTTAGAATATAGAAGATGGTGTGCTCGTTTTACCATTGACGATACCCTTGTCACCCATCCACAAACCGAAGCCTCCCTCCGAGCACCTTAACCTTGACCTGAGAATTCATCCAGAAGCAAACCCTAAGCTAGATAGCCAAACAAAGAGTAGCGCATCAATCCCCAAGGATAGTGCATCACAAAAGACTGATCAGATGTTCCAAACCCTAGCCAAGAGATATCCAAGACAATACTGAAACTAGCTGCTGCTGCAGCTACACCTGCAACCCTCCTCCAAACCTGTGCACCAACTGCAACTGCAGTGCTCACCAACTGGGAAAAATGCAGTCCTGAGATGCTGTCAAATGAGAACTGGCGCCCTGTATTTATAGTAATCCTGCCAGTTTTCTGGGGCCGACTTCTCTTTCTGGGTATGTGTCTGTTCAATATATTATTATTAATTCTGGCCGACTTCTTCTCTTGGAGGCTAATAGCCTAATATAAATTATATTCTTGAGCCGACAAGGCTTCTAGGGTTATTAGCCAATTCATTAGGGTTTCTCTTGCTTCTCGGAGTCTTCTATTCTCGTCAGGTTCACATGTAGAGGTAAATACCTCCCGCAGCTACCATAATATTAACAGTATGATCACTAATTCTATTACGAGGAAAATCACTCTATGGCATGGGGTAAACCACAATAGACGAAATGACTACAGAAATCAACTCTAGTCTCAAGTATGCTATATAAAAAAAGATGCTAACAAGACAAGATAAAGATCCTACCTCGTTCAGATGTTCGAAGAAGACTACTGTTGAACACTCGACTCAAAGCTATGTACCTACAAATTGTCCTCAACAACCAATATATGCAAGCATATGGTGATAATATATACATTTAACACATATAATAACATAATCCATCAATATTCATAACAAATATGCCTAGGGAATAACAATTCAAATATTTGCAAGATATTAATTGGAGGAGAAAAGAGTATTTCTATTAAAATATGATCAACAAAAGTGTATGAATGAAAAACGTTTATGTCGGCATGTCTTGGAACCAAGAAATTAAGTCCCTTCTAGCTGATCCTCCACGACTTCAATCATCCACCAAAGGCAAAATCATATAAGAGAGAAAATCAGGTTCTCCATCAAAGAGGGAAGAGCTTGAGGGCTGAACAATGTGTTCAAACTTAAAAGGAGAAAGGGATGCAGACTCAATATGAAGTGAATAATTTCTCTAGAGCAACTTTTCTCTCAAAGTTGAATTCTTCATCTTCTTCCACAACTTGTATATGGCCCATTTATAGCCTTCAAATGGAATTGAAGGGCTGAGTCAGAACATTTTTTAGTATATGGAACGTCAAGAATCATGGATCGCATGATGTGACATGGAAACCCGAGACCATTTTAAATTTTGGACACAAAACCCGATTTACGTAGGTTGTAATGGTGCAACCTGCATATACACATGATGTATAGTTTTCATGGTGCGCATATGTGGAAAAATACATTTTTTAGCTCTGGGAATTGCAAAAATTTCCTTCAAGTCTACATAGGGAAATGGAAAAGGCCTTATGAGAAAGTTGCATGGGGTGAGGAAAATCTTGCTATAACACTTAGGGGTCATGAACACCTATTTTAATTATGTCAAGGGGTGGTGACACCTCACAAAGTAAATGTGACACTTTGGAAGGTGCATATGCCACTTACAACCATGAATACGACTCTTACCAGGGTGCATATGTCACTTTGCAACACTTGCGATAGTTAGGGTGTGAAACACAAATGTGGTATTTTTATGTGTAACATGTAGCACTTGAGACATTACATCATATAAAACTAGGAAAAATTCAACTTGATTTTAAAAGACATACTTGTCAAAATCTTATGATAGGGCTTGTTGGCTCTACGTAAGGCTTATTATTTTGCATGTTGGGTTCAATTATCCCATAATAAAATGGATTATGGGGTGTATTTCTTCATTTTCTTATGCAGTTCTTATTAATGGTTCAACTTCAAAGTTTTTTACCCCTTCAATAGGTTTAAGGCAAGGTTTCCCTCTATCCACACTATTATTTCTAATTGTACTAGAAGGTTTAAATGTCTAGGGATATCACATGAATATGGATTGGAAGGGATTTATATCTCTAACTCATCTCCTATTAATTGATGATTTTCTTCTCTTTTGTAATGGGAATACAATAGAAGCCTAACATTCTAAAATCTGGTATAACCTTCATTCACATAGAAGAGGGCATGGGGGCATAATTGAAACAATTCTTCCCATATAATCCATTTGACTTCAAGGATGGATTCAAGTACCTTGGTTTTTTGTTAAATTCAAATGGGTATGGAAAGAAAGATTGGAATTGGCTTATATAAAATATAGAAGGGAGAATAAACTTAGGCTGTAATAGATGGTTTTCAAGAGGTGGAAGATTGACTTTGGTAAAATCAGTGTTGGAGGAAATTCCTCTGGGAAATTCTTGGCATCCATTCCTAAATGTGTTTTAGAGTCTATCAAGAAAATATGTTTCCAGTTCTTATGATTAGGGAACAAGGATTCTGAAGGGGTTCCTATAGTTAAATAAATATCCATTACACAACCCAAAGAATAAGAAAGATGGGGTTTAAATAACATTCACTTCTTTGGATAGTATTTGACAGCTAAAATTCTCTGGAGGGTAATAAAATAAGAAGGCCTCTAGAAGAATATATTCAATAAAAGATACATTAGAATTGGATCACTTATATATTGGATAAGGAATATAATGAAATCTGCAGCAAATGCCTCTTCCCATTGGGGATATCTAGTACAAGCCTATCTAGTAATAGGGAATTTCCTAGCATGGAGATTTGGGAATGGGGAAAAAGGAGATCAGTCTCAAATCTGTGCATTGGGTGAAAAACTATGGTTAGGTTTCCTGAAGATATGATTGAATTCCTCCATGAGAAAGGGTTTTATACTTTGAATTATGTGGTAGATAATGATTCAGCTAATGTTTGGTAGTAGGGTTGGAAGGATGCTCATTATTTGGGTCTATTCAAGGATCATGCTGTGATGTGGATTGATTATGTTAACATGTTAAAAGAAAGCCACATCAAATTCAAGTAGGAACAAAATTCTCCACCCCATTCAAAAACTAAAACTTTGGGAGGATACACAATATCTTTAGGTTATAGAGCTATGTTTTCCATAGAGGTTTAGGAAGTGGATTAGTGGTGGAGTAAAATCCAAAAGTTAAAATCTCTCAGAAAATACAAAATATTCCCATTGCTTGCTATTACTCACAAGGTTTTGACTTGGGAAGCCCTAGAAAGGAGAAATAGAAGTGGGACATAGTTCTATATGTTTTGTAGGGATGATGAGGAAACCACAATCCACTTATTGATAAAATGTTAGTTTGCTCGACAAGTGTTGCTAGAGGTAGAACAAATTATTTGACTCGAGAATGCATGTAAAGGGATTTCAATAGAGTCATTCCTTAATAAAGGGTGTAACCAGAAGGACCTAAATTTTTTTAGGGTTGTACCATGCTTCATAATCTAGGGTAATTGTTTAGTCAATAACTCCCAAATTTTTGAAGAGAAGTAAATTCCTCCCTTTTAAGTTTCTACTCAAGTAAGATATTTGGGTGTAACATGTTCTAGTAGATTCATTCCAAAGAACCCTCCACAGATTGAGAGTCTAGTCATAGATAATCAAAAGGGTGGTGTTTCTTTGATGGTGCTAACCAAGATTTCAATTGTATTAGTGGAGCAAGGGGAGTCTTATTCCTTTTTGATGATCATTGTGTGAAGTTAAAAGTAGGCTTGGGTAATAACACTAACAATCATGATGTACCTACTGTTTTTTTTCTTCATATGATATATTATCGATATATTATTACAACGATGAGTGTTCCATATATAGGGAACATATGATGACCATCCATGAAAGGATGCGCCCCTTGAATAATCAACAACTATTTATTATTATCATTTACTTATTATATATGATATTTAATAATCAATAATCATATTATTAATTATCATTCTAAGAGAATATATTCCCAATGTTGTCCAAACATCAACACTCCCTCTCAATGAGGGAGACATTGTGCATCATGCCAGGCTTGTATTTGAAGTATACAAGCTTCACCCTAGACTCATGACACTTATCTGTCAGTCTTGGGATACGTCTCTCTCCCACCTGAACCAAGGAGAAACTCCTTCTCCGACTCTCCATATGAGTCAATTAACTCTCTCTAAGATCAGTCTCACTCTAGGTCCACATGTAATAACATATAGCATATTGAGTCTTTATTATTCCTTGTCAAATCACCATGACTAAGACAAACACCACACCCGTATATTTCACCACAAATAAACACCTGTGAGTGAATGTCATCCTGATGCTAACTAACACGTGGAAAACATTTCAAGAACCTTGAGTCCATATTATTCCTTGTCATAATCAAGGAAGGACTATGTCTGGGCCCATTTGCCACAAGTGCAACTTTCTAATAAATGTATCTTATCTCCCTTGGTCTACAATCCAATCTAGGAGAAGGTATGCCCGATGTTGAAACATCAACACTCCCTCTTAGCTAGGGAGGTATATTTCCACAGTAGTACACAACTATTGTTCAGAGACACACAATCTACACTAGTGGTACACAACCACCATAATAACAAAAATCTTGTCACACATGGCACTCCCATGTGGACTTATAGAGGCTACTCCCTCTAGGAACACTTAGGTTCAACTCCCCATAGTGTCTGACATCAAGGTAAACTCCCTTGACATGTCCTCATGTGCTCTCCACAAGGGATGTGTTGATCCGTCGGATCTCAACTTTAGTGCATTAAAAGTTTGAAAATAATGCGTTTAATAGTTGGTTGAATATATGAGATAACATTAACAATCAACTGAATGCTAAAATCTGAAATATAAGCAAACTGAAACACAGAAAGAGAAATAGAAAAATAAAATGAGAGTCACAAACAGAAATTGATAACGGAGTTCACCCCCTTCATTGGGCTACGTCTCCGGGTCCCTCTCCAATGGGTACCGATCCAATTAATATCTTTTAAATGGTACAAAATGGTTCTGGACTCTGCAAATCAATTTCACAGCTGTTGCAGAACAGAATGCTGAACAAAAGCCTGTAAGACCTTCTCTCTGGAAAATTACAAATTAGCCTTCTAAGGGAAAGAAAAGACAAATAATAACAGAGATACAGTCGACATTTACAATAACAACATCTGGACAAAGTTTACAGCATAACTCCCCTCTGTCCTCTGTCCTCTTCAAATTCTTCCCCCGCACTGGCTGAAACCCCTGATTTATAAAGCTATAGGTCGAATGTTCCAATCCCGATTCTGTTGCATCTGTTCTAACCCCTGCAAGATTTCATTCACAACAGAATGATGCTCTGAGTGCTAAAACAAGGCTGAATCTCTTGAAACGAGGGTAGAATCGTGCTGTAACAACGTTCAGTGGGAGGATAGATCACGGGTTCGATTAGTTTATTACTCATTTTAGCAGATACAAATGAACCCAATGTTATTTTTATACATCGGTTATAACCATATGCTACTTGTTTTAAATCTTCCCAAAACGTTTCAAACGAGACTGTTCCACATCACATGCTAAATTCCGACTCAGCCATGTGACAGAGCTGTTCCATATCCCCAAACATTGCAACAGGCTGTACATGCTATCCACCATACCATATTTGGTATTGCAAATCCCGTTATCTTTGCCAAATATGAACTCCCCTATCTGTGCACCGCTAGATGTGAACTCTACCAAATGGAAACTCCGCCAAAACTGAACCAACTGTTATATCCACATTGTATGAATATCCTCCATCTCAGAGTTGTGCCAAAAACGGAACCATATGTTATAAATGGAACCATACACATATCCTGTTATCAAACGTTGCAACCAACTCCATGCACATATGTTGACTCACAAAACGTTGCAATGACTGCCAACTTGACTGCGCACGATGTCACAAACCGTTGGGATGTTATCACAGACTGTGCACAAAATGTTGCAAACGAATGTGCTAACCGTCGGCTTGACTGCGCACCCATCGTCTAACCGCCAGAACTGTTCCACTTAACCGTGCACAAAACCACCGACTTAACTGTGCACTCAACTCTAAACTGTTAAGGAACGTTGTCGAGCTTTGCAATACGGTTTATGCCACACATACCATACATTGCAACGGATATATTATACCAAACTTTAACATCGGATGTTACAACCAACACATTGCACCAAACTTTACTTATGTTATGGCAAGTCGACGCACCATGCAATATGGTTAGACCATATATAACATACGTTGAACCGTGCACCGTTGAATGTTTAGCATGAATGTTCATTGGATGGGGTTTATAACATATGCTTAGTTCTTGTGACATGTGGCAAGCAACAACCCATGCACATAACATTCTCTATGTAAAACCATATATAATAACCATTTTAAATGTGGTAAAATCTTGATGTTTACCAAACCTGGCTGCCATTGTACCATTTTCTCTTTATCTTGGATCAGTGTAACTTTGATGACGAATGACCCCCTGAATCATTCCTCCCCATTGGAGAGCTTTTGGACCTCCAAAATCCTGGATCACCCTGCAGGTAAGTGAGGGTACAACTCCCTCACCTTTCCAATCTCCATACATCCTGCCTTGCTTAGAATCTGCATATTAGTCTCCTTGTCCATGACCAAAGGAGGCTTATACCATTTAAAATTCTTTGCATATACAACTGTATTCATTGGTATAAATGGAGATAAGCTCAAACAAAAAGAATTTTTACACTTCTTTTCAAAGATCTCAAAATGATCATAAACAAAATTGAGCTTTTTACCTTTCAATCTTCTCTTGGTGATCTGCAACCAAACTGGATTTTCAACCTCAAACGGATGATGATTTTCATGCCCGACTTTGCAAATTACCCGGCTCTTCTCCTGCTGTTCTTGCACTATCTACTGCACTGTTTTCTTTGCATCATGATGTCCACCTCTCACATCTTTTGTGCCGAAAGAAAAGTCCACATGTGACTTCAACAGATAACAAAAACAAGTCTCAAAAGGAGATTTAATGCACTGCATGTGCTTCAACTGTTCACCCCAAACCTTA
>ML784472.1:313569-331976 GCA_009831015.1 Picea engelmannii | reverse complement strand
CTTTGTAACTTGCAACTGTGTATCATTAGTAACCCAACCAAGAGGATAGGGTTTTTCATGAGGACTAGTAACTAGATTAAGTTTCTTAACCACTTCTTCTGATATCAAATTGACTTGAGAACCACTATCAAACAATGTGTCAATTTTGGTATGATTTGTAATGACACGAACATGAAACAATTCACTTCTTCTTTTATCACTTTGCATAGAAGTAGATAGCAGATTTGTACTTGTACTTGCACATGAATTAGAACTTTAACTTGCATCAATGGAAAGAGATATACCTTTATTTTTACCTTGGATCCCAATTGCTGTGATCTTAGTCTCATCACCTAAATCAGATCCCAAGTCCTAAATCACTACTGCAGTAGCTGCTTGATTATCTTTATCTTTGTTTTTATTCCTTCCCATCCATTTTGGCTTTAATTCTGGATGAAGCTTCCAGCACTTTGAAACATCATGCTCTTTCTGACAATGTGAGCATGTAGGTTTTTCACCCTCTTTCTTGATGGTAGATGATTTCTTTCCTTTATCTTTGCTTTTATCTTTGTTTTCAAATTTAGATGACTTCTTCATAAAAGAATCATTATCATGCTTACCCCTAGCTTCTAAATGTGTAGCTTGAACACATACATCATCCAAATTACTGGGGTTAAACATCAACAAAGTATGTCGCAAATAAGAATGCATGCCACCAATATACTTAAGAAGAGTTTCTTGTGTATCCAATGCAACATTCAATGCAATAGCCCTTTTCCTGAATTCATGAGTATATTCTTGTATGCTTTGTCCTTTATCTTGTCTAAAAGTTTTCCAACTCATTATTAATTGCTGCATGTGACCTAAAGGATAAAATTGCTTCCTTAATACTTCAATGAATTCATTCCAAACTGAAATACTTTTACCATTCTTTCGAAGATCTTGCTGAATTTTGTTCTCCCACCAAGTAAGAGCCATCCCACTCATTCACAAAGTCGCCAACTGAATCCTGGAAGGGTCATCATTAATGCCCTGCAGTATACTTCAAGCTGCTTTATCCAATTGTCTAACTTTTCAGCATCTAAATCTCCATTATAAATTGGTAATTCAAATTTCACATCCAATTTGAAATATGGCATATTAGAATTTGCATTATTTGAATGAGAAGTATGAGAATAAGAGAAAGTTTGATTAGTTTCAGGGGGATCACCATCACCTCCTACTCCTTTTCCCTTTTCTTCCTTCTTCACTTCTGCATCTTTGGAGGAAGATTCTTCTTCTTTCTTCTTCCTTTCCGCTCACTCATCGAGAAGAAGTTCCATCATGGATTTCATGCTGATAAAAGCCTCCAAAAACTCAGTTTCGGAAACAACAGGCTTTTCCCGTTCTGTATGTCCTTCTTCTTCCCCTCGTGGAGAAGACATGGTTGTTCTCGAAAATGTCCTCCTTGAGCCAATCTTAGGTTCACCTTCTACCAGTTCTCCTTCACCAAGTTTCAACTTGGACCTGGTAAGCATTCAAAAACTTTGCACAAGCAGTTAACCTACTCTGATACCATAATATGATCCGTCGGATCTCAACTTTAGTGCATTAAAAGTTTGAAAATAATGTGTTTAATAGTTTGTTGAATATATGAGATAACATTAACAGTCAACTGAATGCTGAAATCTGAAATATAAGCAAACTGAAACACAGAAAGAGAAACAAAAAAATAAAATGAGAGTCACAAACAGAAATTGATAACGGAGTTCACACCCTTCACTGGGCTATGTCTTCGAGTCCCTCTCCAACGGGTACCGATCCAATTAATATATTTTAAATGGTACAAAATGGTTCTGGACTCTGCAAATCAATTTCATAGCTGTTGCAGAACAGAATGCTGAACAAAAGCCTGTAAGACCTTCTCTCTGGAAAATTACAAATTAGCCTTCTAAGGCAAATAAAAGACAAATAATAACAGAGATACAGTCGAATTTTACAATAACAACATCTGGACAAATTTTACAACATAACTCCCCTCTGTCCTATGTCCTCTTCAAATTCTTCCCCCGCATTGGCTAAAACCCCTGATTTATAAAGCTACAGGTCGAATGTTCCAATCCTGATTCTGTTGCATCTGTTCTAACCCCTACAAGATTTCAGTCACAACAGAATGATGCTCTGAGTGCTAAAACAAGGCTGAATCTCCTGAAACGAGGCTAGAATCGTGCTGTAACAACGTTCAGTGGGAGGATAGATCACGGGTTCGATTCGTTTATTACTCATTTTAGCAGATACAAATGAACCCAATGTTATTTTTATACATCGGTTATAACCATATGCTACTTGTTTTAAATCTTGCCAAAACGTTTCAAACGAGTTTGTTCCACATCACATGCTAAATTCCAACTCATCCATGTGACAGAGCTGTTCCATATCCCCAAACGTTGCAACAGGCTATACATGCTATCCACCATACCATATTTGGTATTGCAAATCTCGTTATCTCTGCCAAATCTGAACTCCCTTATCTGTGCACTGTTAGATGTGAACTCTACCAAATGAAAACTCTGCCAAAACTGAACCCACTGTTATATCCACATCGTATGAATATCCGCCATCTTAGAGCTGTGCCAAAAATGGAACCATATGTTATAAATGGAACCATACACATATCCTGTTATCAAACGTTGCAACCAACTCCACGCACATATGTTGACTCACAAAATGTTGCAATGACCGCCAACTTGACTGCGCACGATGTCACAAACCGCTGGGATGTTATCACAGACTGTGCACAAAATGTTGCAAACGGATGTGCTAACCGTCAGCTTGACTGCGCACCCATCGTCTAACCGCTAGAACTGTTCCACTTAACCGTGCACAAAACCACCGACTTAACTGTGCACTCAACTCTAAACTGTTAAGGAACGTTGCCGAGCTTTTCAATACGGTTTATGCCACACATACCATACGTTGCAACGGATATATTATACCAAACTTTAACATCGGATGTTACAACCAACACATTGCACCAAACTTTACTTATGTTATGGCAAGTCGACGCACCATGCAATATGGTTAGACCATATATAACATACGTTGAACCATGCACCGTTGAATGTTTAGCATGAATGTTCATTGGATGGGGTTTATAACATATGCTTAGTTCTCGTGACATGTGGCAAGAAACAACCAATGCACATAACATTCTCTATGTAAAACCATATATAATAACCATTTTAAATGTGGTAAAATCTTGATGTTTACCAAACCTGGCTGCCATTGTACCATTTTCTCTTTATCTTGGATCAGTGTAACTTTGATGACGAATGACCCCCTGGATCATGTGTCCTCATGTGCTCTCCACAAGGGACATTGGGATATAATACCAAACACACTTATCCCTTCTTAGATAAGTGTCCTCATAGATCAACTCAACTCAATTCATAGAGGAGTACAATCTGGAGAATGTCTATCACACATGACACTCCCATATGAACTTCTAGAGGTTACTCCCTTTAGAAACACTAGAGTCAAATCCCCATAGTGTGTGATGTCAAGGTCAACTCCCTTGACATGTCCTCATGTGCTCTCCACATGGGACATGTCCTAATGTGCTCTCCATAAGGGACGTTGGGATATAAGCCCAAATGCACTTATCCCTTCTTGGATAAGTGTCCCACTTATCCTTTCTCACATAAGTGTCCTCACAGATCAACTCAACTCAATCATAGAGGAGTATGATTTGGAGAATGTCTTAGGAAGTTGCAAACATCAACACTCCCTCTCAGTGAGGGAGGCATTCTTTGCCATGCCAATTCAGTCACGAAAGTACTTGAACTTCGTCCTGGTTTGGTAAGAACATCAACAACTTTATCATATGTAGCAAGGTACTGCACCAATACTTCCTTCCTCTACACCATGTCTCAGAATAAAAGTGGAATCCAACACATGTACAAATAAATCTACAAGGATCTTGTGAAACCACACTTCTTCATGGACTTCCAAACTCAATGAAATGTACTCTGCTTCTGCGATTCTCAAGGCCACAAAAGTATGTTTCGTGCTACATCAGGAAACCATGGAAGATCCCAAATTGAAGCAACACCTAGAGGTTCTCTTCCTGTTCATTGCGCTCCCTCCCCAATCCGTATCAGTGTATCCCTGCAATATTATGTCAATACTTGAAGTATGTCTCATACCATGTCCAATTGTGCCTCATAGGTATCTCAACACATGCTTTGCAACAATCCAGTGTGTCTGTCTCCACTGACTCATAAATTGGCTAAGTGTACTCACTGCATAACCAATTTCTGGTCTGGTGTTAACCAAATACATCAATGATCCAATCAGTTGTCTATATAGAGTTGGATCAATTTCGTCAGAATCATAGGAAGACACACTTATTTTATTCATATTTTTCACCATTGGTGTAGCCACGGGCTTCAAGTTCAACATCCCAAACTTCTTCAATATCTCAATTGTGTACTTCCCCTGACTCAGGAATATCTCATCATTTTTCTACCACACCTCTAGTCCCAATAAGTTGTGCATCATACCAATTTCTTTCATCTCAAACTTAGAGGCTAACACATGATTGCATTCAACAATAAGGCTCTCTGTATCGGTGAGGAATAAATCATCAACGTAGAGGACTAAAATCAAGGACTCACCATTAACAGTATTGTAGTATAGGCTGGGATCGACAACACTTTTTTTGAATCCCAAAATCATCAGGTGTCCATAAATCCTTGCATACCAAGCTTGAGGTGGCTGCTTGAGTCCATACAAGGCCTTCTTCAACCTACACACATGAGACTCCTTCTCATGTATCATGAAACCATATGGCTTCTCGATGTATACTTCTTCCTAAATCTGTCCATTGAGAAAGGTTGTATTTATATCCATGTGATGTACTCTCCAACCCATGGATGTTGCAGGGGAAATCATCATCTGAATAGAAGTGTATCGAGCAATAGGAGAAAATGTCTCCTCATAATCTAATCCCTCCACCTTAGAGAATCCTCTAGCAACAAATCTCATTTTGTGCCTCTCGATGCTCCTGTCAACTATGTGTTTGATCTTGTAGATCCATTTGGAAGTCACTACAAACTTCCCCTCAGGTCTCAAAACAATATCCCACACATCATTCTTCATGATGGATTGATGCTCCTCCATCATGACATCTCTCCATACTGGATGACTAGTTGAATCGTCATAACATGAATGCTCAAAATGAATGAGGTGGCTCATAGTTGCAGCATAGAATGAATATCTCTGAGGTCTTTTGCTCACTAGGAAGGTACCACTAGGAGCTTCATATCCTTCTACCTCCTGCAGAGTCTGACAAGCCCATGTAGGTCTCTTCTGACCTACTGCAATATCTCTAGGAACATAAACTGGAGCTACTTGATCAACATGATCAATCGGATAAATTGGATCAATCTCCATGTGAGATCCTCTAGATCTCTTAAATAATACCTCCTCCTCAAAGGTAACATCTCTTCTCACCTCAATCTATCTCTGACCAGGGATGTATATTTGGTATGCCTTCGAAGACTCATTGTACCCCACAAATGTACCCTTTCTTCCCAAAGTGTCTAGCTTGATCATTTTCTCCTTGGGTACATGAATATATACTAGACACCCAAATATCATGAAGTGTCCAACCTCAGGCTTCACTCCGGTGAAGGCCTCCTCGAGTGTCACGTTCCTCAAAGTCTTACGAGGAATTTTTTTTCTGAACATACATTGTAGTCATGGATTCCTTTTCCCATAGAAACATACGTCAATGTTGATCATGCTAAGTCATCTTGGACCGTACTTGATATATCGAGGTTCCCTCATGAAACCAATGTCTCAGGAAGCTGAAAAACATCAAAACTCCCTCTAGATATGGAGGTGACTCCTCCTCTGTCTCTTCTCCCTTTGACACTAAAGTTATCTCTTCCTCCTTCTCTGGAGGCAAATCAATCTCTTCTCCCTCTGGATGTAGTACCGCCTCCCTCTCTGGGAGTGCCTTTACATACACTGAAACTATTTCCATGCCGGCTTCCTCAACATATCATGTTTAAACTCATGTACTGAGACTGCTACACCTGCTCCCTCCGAGTCTCATAATGTATTTTTCTCCTCTACTGGATATACCATAGTTGTGCTACAGTCAGTCTTGAATCATTGTATCCATGATCATTGGAATTGTCTCTGTTATCTGGCATGGTCCCATCCTGGGAGATACATTGCTCCTAGAGACTTCCTATCTCTGAGCATCATGTCTAGAAATGTCTCTCCTTGATATCATGTTGGAAGGTATTTCCCTCCATGTCTGCCTCCTGTGACTTTCATTGTGGCTCCTTCTCAGAGCTATTACTTATGACCTTCCCAGAACAAGAAACAAGAACAATAAAAAGCATCCCCTAGAGGAGATCAATTTATCTTGTGCACAACTATATACAATGACCCTCCAAATAATATGTCTTCTACTATGAAAAACACACATCCATCATATTCTCGATGTCATACATCTACCAAAACACATCCATCATATACTCGATGGCATACGACTAACCATGTTGATTTTCTAGTGTTAAATTAAACAAGCACAATTTTCCGCAAGTGGTAATTACATCCAATGATATACGATATTACTTTAGTAAACACTAGAACATCACTTAGTAACTCGGAAAATTTCAACTTCTTAGTCTCTTCCTTAGATCACTTATCCCACGTGTGAGAGAGAAGAAATATGTGTGTCTATTGTTGTGTCTTTCAAGTGTCTTTTTATAGTAATATTAGATTGATCCAAAAAATACACGTCTCTTTAAAAATTAAATTTAAAATTAAATTAAATTTTCTTTCTTATAAATATATGGAGAATGCCTCGTGTTATAACCCTATATTTCATAGTACCACCTGGTGATTATAATTTCTTCCTCTAGTCATATTTCATTGTAAATAATATTTTATTCTGCAAATGATTTACAAAAAGAAAAGAAAAAGAAAAATAGAAAAATAGAAAAAATGAAAAGAGGGTATAAAAAATAAATAAAGACAAAAAAGAAGAAGAGAAAATATAAAACCCCATGAAAAATAAATTTGGTTTGAATCATATTGTACAATCATGATCAAACTTTTTGAATTTATGTTGATAGGTTAGAGAATAAGTTTGGTCAAACAGTTTAATCTTAGCCAAATTAGTTAGGTTAGAGTAATAATTAATCCAACAATATAAGCTATATTAATATGTTAGATTCCTAGGTTAGTTGATAGGTTAGTGTTTTTATCTCAACAAAAGTTGAAAGGGATTGTTAAAATACCCTTTGTTTGATTAAATTTGGTATTTCTAGCTTAGGAAAATAAGACCATGGTGTAAAAGTGGAAAAGGTAAGTTTAGTGATACTCATTGTATATTTTTATCCTAAGTTTCTAACGGATAAGACTTTTTGTCATATAGCGACTAATTGTTGCACAAGTTATCAACGATGACATCCAACAACGCCTAGATCGATGGTCCTCAGAGCATTTCGGACCCCCCCCTACCTTTTTGCCTTTAATGGTTGGGGCTGGGGGGGGGTCCGAAAAAGTGGTTTCCCCGCACTAGCCCCATCTAACGTGGCACTCTCAAAATGTTTCATACCCCCTCCACTCAAATCCACTTACTACCTACCCCCCCTCTGAAATCCTTCCAAACCACTACCCAATAACACTCACCTCACTCTGCCACCGTACTCCACTTCCACCTGTCGTGTGTCACATGCCACATATTCGTTACCCAATAAATTCACTCCATGTGATCATTAACCACCCCGTCATCACCCCGCGCCATAACAGACACCTCCATTACATTGTAAAAACCCTGTTTATTCACCCTGTAACACTATTTGTCGATGCAGACACTGTGGACACCGCGCCAAAACAAGATTTCAAGCCAACTGTGACAACTGTTCACTGACGCAAATTCACCTGGGTAATTACAGACCACCATTAATCTAACTTAAAGCTGTGTTAATCATGGCCCCCAAAGTCAAATCTGCTGAAACATCTGAGAACCTGATTCTTCTCCCTCCTATCGACCTGGATCACATCCCCCTGGAAGATAAGGATTACAAGATCACAGAGCCGAGGTGTGAATTCGACTTCTTCGAATTACACTCTTGTATAAAAGATATCTTCCTAGATCAGAGTGATGAACTTGGACTCTGGGAGTCCAATTTGCCTCTGTATATGTTCCCTCAAACCTACCATTTCCCCGAATTCACCCTAAAATGCCAAGCACATTATTTTCTCGGCCAAAGGTCCATTGTTTCCTCCTCTGGAAAAACCATGTTCACAATTACCCCTGATTCCATTGACCAGATGCTGCAAATCCCAAGAAGTGACCCTGCAATCCTATTTTCCATCGAAGCCCTGAATGTCCTGTACTAGAAGCTCACCTTCCCCCAAAGAGCCCATATTTTTGAGATTTTTCTGCCAGAAGACGCTCAATTGCCCAAGAAAAATCCCCCCTATCCATCCTCCATATTTTCTATCAGGTCCAACCCGATCATTTCCATTCTTTTTTACCTGTTAGGATACTTCTCATATGAATGGGTAGATGATCCTATCTTAGTTTTTTTATCCATTTTTTCCACAGAAGAAAGAGCCACAATTCAATTTGATTTTAGTCAGTTTCTGGATGATAACATACATGATCAAATTTTTAGGTTTTCAACAAAAGGAATGTTCAGATATTCCTCAGTCCTGGTATATTTGTTCTTTTTTTTTAGTCATACAAGTTTCCATGTGCTCTTCAGAAATTAAACTAGGAAGGAAACCCACAGTCAGTGACCTCATGGACCTCACTAGTGAGGAAAATTCAACTGAATTCAACTTCAAGGACTTCATAGACCAACTCTATCATCCAATTGTTTGCATGCTGAACAACAACACATAGCCAAGTATCGATGAAGAAATTCAGAGAATCCTTCATCTCTTAGATCTAGCTAAGACAGGGGATTGATATGTATACCAAAACCAAACAGAGATAAGAGTGTATGGATGTGAGATGACACCTTACAGAATGCCCAAATACCTCACTGTGAGGATATTTGCACTAGAGTGCATTATATAGATGGTGAATTCAGATGACATCCATTTTGTTGTAGTCAAGAAGAAACAACAACTAAGGATCAAGACTCAGATTGGTCCTTTCATATGCAACAACAGATCAACAGGATAAGAGGAAAATAACCTCTTGAAACATATGATTTTTACTTAGAGTTTCACTTGGATTTATCACCCATTTGGTGTCATCTCAGAGGTCAGAGTAAAACAAAGGAGAACTCCTTATGCTCACATACAAAATCCTGAAGTGGAAAAGTATATGAACTAGACAGAATGGCAAGAAAACACATTGCTAGAAACATAAGAACAACATGCCCCTATCACTGCTTCACATGCCAACACACCTTAAATGAAAACATAAAAGAGAGAAAGAAAGTAGGTTTCCCCTTCAGTCATAGAGGTATTACCTAAGGACTTCCAAGTTTATAGAAAAAGGTTCCAAGTTTACAGAAAAAGGGCCAAAATCAGTCATGCACCAGACTTTCTCAAAGAAGGAGAAATGTAGTCCACCATAGTCATTGAGGGACCACATTCTTTAGCCTTTTCATACAATCAGTTCATAGTTTCCACATCTTCATCTAAAAAACAAATAGACACTACTTTGTCAGCCGAATCATCTCATGAGCAAACATAGTCAAATATTTTTGACAAATACAAACAGATCAAGCATAGAAATGAGCTCCTAAAAAACAACACATATGCTCAGTTATGGAAGGAGACCTTCGCTGCTCAACACGGGCTGTTGTCAGCATTTGATACAGAGAAAGGAAGAATGCAAATGGAATTCTTCCAAGCACAGGTTCCTCATCCTAAGACAACTACGGATTATGAGAAGACTTCCTTTGAGTTTGATGTAAAGGATGTCCATCCAGTGGACCAAATGGACATGCACAAACATACACGAAAGATGATATTCTCTACCTTGAAAAACACCTCATTGACTGCTTCAAAGTTGCAAGTGTCCCTGAACAACATTCAGTCCCAATTGAAGCTGTAGAAAATCTCTTCTTTGGCCAAAGACAACAAAATCAAATCACTAGAAGAATTAGTGCTGAAGATTGGGTATGACTCAACAAATGTCAAGGAATCATAAGAGTTATTGAAGAATAAGAATGTTGATATAGCATCCTTGAGAAAGAAATTGAATCTTCCAGCTACAAAATATTCACAAGCCAAAGAGGTGGCTGAAAATGAAGGCCACAAAGAAGAAATGTTGAAGCTTGTCATGGAACATAATGCAAAGATAAGAGAAATGGAAGCAGAAATGGATAAATTAATAAAATATATGGAAGAAAGTGTACAGATGGCCATGATCCCACTGGAGGCAGTCCCTCTGACAGGAATTAGGAAAACAAAAGCATCTACATCAACAAAGATTCCATCAGCAATCCTAGTACAAGTTTCATATGCATCTGAGAAACTTGTGAATTCCATGGAAGACATGTCCCTCCAAGGGGAAGAGATCAAAAAACTGCAAGAAGAGGTAAAAAAACTGCAAGAACTGAAGTTTATGTTCCAAGCCAGTCACCATGCAGAAATGCATAACTGTCAGAGGCTTAATAAAAAACTACAACAACTACAGAAAGAGACTGTCATGGCAAAGACCTTAGCCCAAGCTAAGGAAAAAATTTGGATTGATATCAGTAAGTCCATGGAAGAAATCTAGCCATCCATATAGATCATATTTGAACAACATGAATTGGTACAGAACGCCAGAGAAGAAATTGAGAAAATCAAAGAAGAACTAGGAGAAAGATCTACAGAGGCCAGTGAACTCATCAGATTCCTAAAATCCAAAAACAAGTAGGAGTTAGAACAACTAGAAATTGAAGACAAAACATAAACCATCCTTGAGATCAAGAAGGTCTTGACCAAGAAAGGATTGATGTTGCAGTTAGAGGAAAAGGCTCAAGTGATGGACATAGGAGTACAAAGATTTTTCAACAATTTTAAAGTGCTACATAATAAAGGTCTCCCTGGACTATTAGTACTCAATGACAAGATGATCACTATGTTAGATTACAAACATAAAATCAGTGCAGTGGAAAAGGACAGTTCCAAGTTTGTAGGGATACAGGGAAGCATTACTGGTAAATATTTCCTAGAGACATTACGGTTGGACCTGAGTATTCAACATGAGATAAAACATATCTTCATTACTATGCCTAATTTTGCTAAGTATACTGAAATGAATGAGATATACACAAATTTACTCAAGGTTTCCATCACAGGTAAAAAGAGATGGGAAGATATATGCTCTTTACTTGAGTAAATATAGTTTTGAGGTTCGAGTCAACATGGAGCATCCAATCAAAGTCAAATATATGAGTCACCAACCACTTCCACCAAATAAGCACCAAGGATCCGAGCAAATCAACAAAATTCCTATATTATTGTAATTTGAGATCTAATTAGTTAGATATTTTATCCATAATATCCTAGTCATTTATGACAGGATTTGATGTAAATAGTTTTATAAATACTTCTTCCTTCGAAGTATTGAGGGTTGATTTTTGCACCTAGGAGCTACTGTGTAATTTTTCAAAGGATCGACCAGTAATAAAAAAGGCTCGTTCACAGGATTCTTGTGCCATATTGTTGGTGATGTATTTCTACCTTTGTTTAATGTTTTATTTGTAACCATTTCATGTATTTCAAATTCTAATCATTAAAATAAAGTGAATAGAACAAAATTTATCTTGTATACTCTGTCTCTGTTTTTTTTAATGATCTGTATGTTTTCATATGAAACTAAGTGAAGGAATTCTTAACTGCTCCTCTGCTTGGTGGACTTTCCCCCCTTTTCCCCTCTTATTCATCTCATTTAATCTGAATAGATACAACAATTTTACTACCCTGCCATGTGAAGAAAACCTTATAAAAAATTTGAAACTGATCCTCATTTTTAATTATAGACCCCATAGCCCAATGGAAAATTAAGCATCCTTTCAACCAATTTTTACAAACAAACAAACAAATTTGAATTGTCATAACTAGCCTAACATTTAAAACTTAAAAAAATCTAAATCATGCAGAGAGATCCCTCTCTAAAGTTGGCAGGGCTAGATCCCAGCTTCAAAAGTGGTTTTGATAGTTACCCCTGTCAATTTCTTTTGCCCTTATACAACCTATGGAAATTACATAGTGATAACACTTCCTGTAACTACCCAAAGATTAATTTGATTATAATCCATCCACATAGTATTTGAATTTGTTAAATTTTTCCTTCATAATTCATGTGATTCTTTGCCTAAATATAGGTAGAAGTAAATATGAAGTACATTCCTCATATTTAGGTAATTAGACAGTTTTACTAGAAATTACTGCCCCCCATAATTTATGGAATTCTTTCTATAATTTAGGTAGGAGTAAAAAGTAAATATGTTATACATAGAGATTGTAATAACCCCATAAATTTAACACTCCCAACATTTTACTCTACTCTCATTTTCCCGGGCCCTCCTGTGAAGGAGTCAATCCCAGTCCCGCTTTGATACCATGTTGTTTTTCTTCATATGAGATATGATCGACATATTATTACAATGATGAGTTTTCCATATATGGGGAACATATGGTGACCATCCATGAAAGGATGCGTCCCTTGAATAATCAATACCTATTTATTATTATCAGTTACTTATTATATATGATATTTAATAATCAATAATTATATTATTGATTATTATTCTAAGAGAATGTCTTCCTGATGTTGTCCAAACATAAACACTTATGGCTCTCCAATATATTTTAAAATGTGCAAAGGAGAAGAATGTTACTAGAATTCAGTTTTTCAAGGACTCAAGCCTGGTTACTTAATGGATGAATGGTTATGTCAACCTGTCAAACATTTTTCTGAATGCCACGAGGGAGTAGTTGAAGCTAGTAACAAATTATTTTGAAGAAATCTCTTTCAAACACATCTTTAGGGAGATAAACACAGATGCACATGCCTTATCCAAAGAGGTGGTTCATTTCACTGAAGGTTCTTAGTTTTTGGATGAGTTTAGAGGAGGCTCATCCATCTCATTGATCTAGATTGTATCATCATATAATTTGTTATCTATATTGGTACTTTTTGGGTGGAAAAAATTGGAGGAATTGGCTTGTAGGGCCATTTTAGTGGCAAGTCCTAGTTTGGAAAATTAGGGTTTGAAACCTTCCCTAGCCATTTTGAGGCATTAAACAAAATTTTTTGGGGTTACAATGTTCAGAACTTGTGCTCACATCCTTGACCTACCTTGTTGACCACCATGGAGTGAGTGGATTCCACATCATCCCCTATTACTCAACATGTGGGGCTATCCATGTGTGTTTTTTCAAGAAGTTCATTCTATAAGTTTCAAACCTCATCACTAGTTGAGAGTTGAGGAAGTCAAAACCATAACCCTAGATGGCTATCCAGCTATGTTAAATATCAGACCACTAGGAGGAGAAAGGGGCTACATTATTTTGTATTGTACTTGTTCCATAGTTGAGAAAAACATCTAAGGAGTAGGATTTCATAACATAATAGAGGTAGGAATAAGAGTCTATAGTAGCCATTCATGCCACAAAGTCATAGGAAAATCCATAGTGAGTGCCCCCCATTTCTTTGTACTTGCATTTAATTACTAAAGAAAAGTGAGTAGAGCATAAGCCTCACCTTCTAGTTGGGTTTTCTCCCATACTGGGTTTCCCAGGATATATCATTGTGTTCATTTGTGTGTGGATGGTGTGTTCTTTTGCTAATTTCTTTTATTTTTGTAATTCAGTTATTTCATAAATTTAAACAAAGCTAGTAAGTAACTAATCTGGGATATAAGGAAATAAACTGCAAAAATCTAAGATTTCAGAATAGTTTAATATCTATTGTGAAAAATTATTATAGTGGAATATCCACAATGGTTTATAGATTTTTTTTTTTCATGTGGTTCATGACACCTAAGATGAGTACTCGCTAAGTCCACGAAACCCCCCCCAAAAAAAAAATTCGTGAGAGAACATGGGGAGGCCGAGTATTTTCGGAATATTGGGGGATCAACAACAAGAGCATCATATAGACCCATTTAAGGGAATCACATGTTACTTACAAGGAATTGAACCTAGGTGGGGAGGGAAACAAACATTCCTCCCAAACACGCAAACTACATCCAACAGACCACAATGGTTTATAGATTATATTGGTATTAGAGCATTTTTCTTTGGGTTTTTGTGGAAAGTTGTAGGATCCAGGCATTGGCTTAAGAAGAAATTTATAAAACCCTATCTATGGTGGATGAGTCTATTCACAACAACCCTCGAGATCCAGTAAAGGAGAGATTTTTGAGGATGGAAGAGAAAGTCACTGATATCTCTCACAATATGATTCTCTTCATGGTGGCTCTAACAAACAAGCTTGGATCATTCAGGGAGGTTGGAGGCTCTAACTCAAAGATCATATTAGAGTTGAAACTGATAGATAATGAAGGCCCACAAAATGAACACCAAGAGATAATGAAGACCACACATACAGATGTTTCTCAATGGATGCATAATTTAGTTCATGTCCTTTAAGTGATTTACTCATGAATGGAATGTTCTTTTCAAAACCTTCAAAGTTATTTTGTAGAAACACAACAAAAATGGTATGTAGTGATGTGTGGGAGAAAACCTCTAATTATTTGAAGTAATAAAGACTACCAAATTAGACTAGATGATATGGCTTTCTTGATTCCTTCAAAACCTCTCTTTTATGGATCAACCCACTAAGAATCATGATATTTCTCA
The DNA here is from genome assembly GCA_009831015.1 of Picea engelmannii. Classification (NCBI taxonomy): domain Eukaryota; kingdom Viridiplantae; phylum Streptophyta; class Pinopsida; order Pinales; family Pinaceae; genus Picea; species Picea engelmannii. The sequence goes on along the minus strand of ML784472.1, from coordinate 317,168 downwards.
AACTTCTTTTTGATAGGATTTTTAATCTCAATGAAATTAGGCACAATTCTCCTCAAAAAATTGATATGCCTGAAGAATGATTGTAAAAAATTCTTGTTCCTAGGGAGCGAGATTTGTCTAATTGATTTATCTCAATATAGATTGATTATCACTCCATTATTAAAGATAAATTTCCCAACAACTTCTCGTCTATGACATAAAATATGAACATCTTCATAGTACATGATATTTCAAACTACCTACATCTGTAAGACCCTTCCAAGATGTGCCAAATTGTCACCTTGCTATTTTGAGATACAAATGAATAATCTTGATAAAAAAAATGATCTTATTCATCAAATCTAAAAAATCATAATCCTGGTATGTTGAAAAGTTGAACCAACATTAATTAGATTAAAAGACATCTAAGTGTAGGCTTAGATTCCCCGGGGAGTGGTAAAGGTTGTCTTGTGTTATTCCTACTCATCCATCAATACTCGATTGTATTAAGAGAAGCCTTTAAACATGGACATCATTTCAAATCCTTTAACGTTTTGCAACAAGTGATCCATGTAGGGTACAAGATAATATCTTTCAAAGACAATTGATTTAAATATTAGAAATCAACAAAAATCTTGATTTAGCCATTCATTTTCCTCACTAATACCAACTTTGAAACCCAAGTGAAAAGTTAATAGGTTGTATGATTCCACCCTTACACATCTTGGTTAATTCCTTTTCAATAATTAGTGCAAACTTGGGATTGAGAGGTCATTGCTTCTTCTAAAAGACTTTGCCTCTACCTTGAGTGGTATCACATACTTAATGATATTCATCTTACAATTTTTCAAATTAGAATAAAACCAAGAAAAGTTATCCCTAAACTCAGTGACAAGATGTTTTATTCTCTTGATTTATTCTAGGGTACAAGCTCTCATAATCTTAATGATTATAGAAGCTTCAATATTGTAAAGGTTTATTTTCTTTTCTTGGTATTTTCCAAAAGGGGTAGGGAGCATCCTATCTCTATCATGTTGATCAAACAATATTTCTTAAGGGAATTAGGCCCTTGAGAATTTATTATTATTATTATTATTATTATTATTATGTCTACACACATGTTTCCCCCCACTATTTTAGGATATTATCTTATATTATTTCCAGGGATGATTTTAAGGATGGGAATTTATTTTACAATGTAGAAACCTTGGCGAATCTTACTTATCCTTCATATTTCAACTATAAATGTTTGGCGATATTTTTGTAAGAATATTCAAATTTCTAAGGATTTTATATAGTTTTTATAAAATTTTGGCGATTTTTAAGGTAAAATAATTTTATCCTATAGAATTTGGGCGAATCATTTTTAAAATAGCGAATCTCGTTTTTGGAAAAACCATGGAAAATTAGCCCATGAGAGAAATTTAGCCCCTAAAATCATCTATGATTATTTCCCTACTACAAATTTATCTATTGATGTGTAAACTCATCAATGTTTCTCAAGGATCTACTTATCTAGGGATCATATTCAAATCCATGCCAATGCTTAAGGTTGTTCAAAACAAGAGGTTTGATAAATTTCCATCTTGAACTCATGGAAAGGGGAAGAAGACTAGCACAATTGAAAAATAGTTGTTACAACCATTGAATCAACCTATTTATTTTATGCTCATGGAATGGACAATATGGAAAAATTAATAAAACATTCTATGGAACCCCAAACCGAGTTCCTATAAATTTTCAATCTATCATTTTGTGGTAAACATGGACCTCTAACTTGTTGCAAAATAAAATCAGAATCTCCATAAAACCTCAACAACTTTATACCATTCTTTCTTGCCAAATTGAACCCCAACAATTATAACACTTCATACTTTTCCATATTTCTTATGCAATTAAATTTGATATAGAAAGATTATGAGAAACATTTACTAGAGGGAGAAAATGAAGTGTTATGACCCAAGCAGGGCATATATAGGGTTAAATTTACAATATATGACCCTATATATGCCCCCCTTGGGTCATAACATGAAGACCTAGAACTAAAGGTACAAGTGGAACACACACACAAAAAAAGGTCCATTAACCTCTAACACTATTAGGTTTAAATGGACATGAGGGGTTCATGATATTTGTGTACTCACAAGTTCTCCTAGTTTAAGTAGTTGAGCCATTTCAAGTCCAAAGTGTTCGAAGAAAATTCAAAGTTTTGGTTTTATCAATTCCAAGAAAAGAAAGTTGCTTGGCATCCTTGCTTACTGTAGTGTGACCAATGACCATCCAATAGCTATAAGAATGAGTAGGGTGTTCATACAAACTCTCCTAATCAAAGATAAAGCAAGGTCATTGAGTGAGCTAGGGAAATAAAGTGCAACAAACTAGTTAAGTATGATGGCAATGAGCAAATGAAGATGTCAATATTCTTTCTCATTGGATGATGATTGTGTAATAATCAAAGTAGGAGAAGGGTGTTTGTTCAAGGGATCTAGAGAATAGGGTTGTATTTTTCAATGAGCAGAGAAGGGATGCTTCCACTAAGCATGAAGAAAAAATAAATTCATGAAATTTTGAAAAGGGTAAGTGTCAAATGATCCAGGAGGATCTAAGAATGCTCACAGAGGACTAGGAGGATCTGGAACATCCACAGAGGTCCATAACGGTTCATAAATGATCAAAATTTGAATGTCTCAAATTCTCTCGAAAACACCATTAATGCATAGAGCTCGATGATAGATTTCCAATGGTGCAAATTTCACCTAGAACAGAGTTCATACGCAAAAGTTATGATCGATCAAAGTTCCAGTCAAACTAGGTCAAAGTTCAAAATCCACATGGAAAAAAGGGTGACACATGTCACCACTGCAAGGGTGACACATGGAACATGATCATACATATGACGTAGCAGGTGATGTGTCACATGATTTGCTGGCAACTGAATAGGAAAGGTACAATCCAAGTGGTCAAATCATATGTTTACAAGTGGCAAGGGATAGCCAATGAGAGGTTGCCACATGGCACCCTCCCATTGGCCAATATTGGTTAGTGTTAACCAAAATACTATGGGAGTCGATGGAGGTCAACCCTCAACCTCCCAAATACCCTACCAAACCTATGTTACCAATACACCATACAATTGGTTGTTAACCTAATGTGGCAGTGATTATATTGTTAGCCTATGGCTTACCTTTACCAATCACTAAGTCTAAATTGTCACCTATATTTGTATTATTCATTTAGGATATTAGTAATATATCCTCAAATGATGACTAATGAGTTAGTTAAGATTGCCTAGCCTAGTCATCATGCATGATTTTAGGATCTAGAGCAAATCTCTCTATGAGGTGGCATCACCCATTGTATTATAAATATGTAACATTGGAGTGAATAAAGAGTGTGTTGGCTATTATGCCTTTTCCGCCATGTTGTTGTTCTTGTCTCTAATTTATTGTGTTTAATTTCTTCAATTGGTATCAGATCAATGTTATAACCCTAAATTGCACCACACATGCTTACCTGGCATCAGGCCAACTCATTGCCCTTCATTGCCAAAGCCATGCTGAACAACTCTTCTAAAAACTCCATTTTTAAAAAGCATCCGCTGGCAGGCCCACTACAGCCCG
>ML784472.1:293182-304690 GCA_009831015.1 Picea engelmannii | reverse complement strand
ATTCAAAGGAGGAAAAATTATAGTAAAGGAACTCTGCCAAATTGCCAAGCCAGTTTTGTCCCAACCCTTTAGCTTTGCCTCAAGCTTTAGGAGAAACTCAAGAAGCAACAGTTGGAGGACAAAAAAGAAGAGGAAGAGCCCAGTATCAGAATCGTGGAACGGTGACCGGCCTCAGAAATCATTGAAGCTTTGTGGAAGGAGCAGCAGCAGCAAAAGGACAAGAAACTCAACGGAGGATCTACTTCAGCCGTCCAGAAAAAGGTTGGTTTATTCTTCTCTTGTATGCATGTGAAGAAAGAGGTTTCAGATTCGGGTAGAAGGTCAAAAGTTAAGTCTTAAGGGTCATTTTCTGCGTATAAGTTTAGAGCCCTAGCTTATTAGTCCGTAGGGTAGAATACCCCACAACAATCAAGGACAGCCTTGACTCTCTCACGAGAGTGGCTGGAATATGAAATGAATTGAGAGTTAATCTTTTGTACATTGTTAGTGTGGGAGAGTGAATTATCATTTGTTTATTCATGTGCGTTGTGTGAAGATTTCTGTACCTGTGTGAATTTAAATTGCTGTTGTGCAATCATAGTATTGAAAGGATCTGGAAATTGTGTGCACTTTTTGCAGCTAGCATAGAAGAGAAGAACCGCCTTTCTCAAGAGTCAGAAAACGTTGAAAAGGCCGCCATCGCCAGATCATCGCCTGACCAAATCCACTGTGCAATAAAATAGCTGCTGCTATTTAATAAATGTCCTGTGAAGAGGAAAGTCGTGAACTAGATCTGAAGTAAGGATTTCCTGCTGTCAAACTCTACGTCATATCGCATCTCCGTGATGGATCTGTTCACTGGAAGGAGTTGTGAGACGCATCTGTTCGCTGGCAAAGGGATCAACCATCGTGAGCCGAGGGAGGAACTGACCATGGATGTCTGCATGAAGGAGAGACGCTATCTACTGTGCGTGAAGGAGGATCTGAGATGAAGATCGCTGCTGTTTCAATCTGAGGGCATGTACAAGAGCTGCACATCTCCTAGTGTGTATATTTGCTGGGCTTCATGCTGAAGAATCATTCCCTGTCATCGTTTGTCATTTTGAACAGATTCGAATACTACCTCTATTTTCCATCTGTGATCAATGGAGGAGATCACGTTGCAAATCTTATTCCGATGATGAGACAGAGCCCGATGAGGAGACAGAGCCATCAAAGATAAGAATTCACTTATTTCCTGTGTGTGGATTGCCCCAAAACAATGGTCGCAGGTCGGGCATGTCGTCCGAGTGATTAGTAGAGCGTGCAGCCAAGGAAAATGGTGAAATGTTCTCATCTGATCAGTACTACATGATGTGTTCTCGAAGCTATTGTTTGATGGGGGATGTGTATCGAGCAGAAGCCGCGTGAGTTGGCTTTGAGCGGTGCTTGTGGGAGGCAGAGAGCAGATCCGTGAAGCGGATGGAGGCAACAAAGGTGAGCAACCACGGGCTGAGGCAAGATAATGTGTTCCCAGTGAATTAGTCAAATGCTTGGCATTTGTGGTCGCATAGAAAGGAGAGTCCGTGAAGGAATGTGTTGCCCGATCTGGTGGAGGCTGCAAAGATAAGGAATCTGCAGATGAGTCGAAGAATTTGGAACCAGACCCAATCCGACATTATCGTGAGGATAGGCAATCATTGTTGCTGCCTTGTTGTTTGATTTATGTTGTTCACTGAATCCGAGGTTCAAATTGTTGAGAGCACCGTCCATGTGCTTAAAGAGCTATTGATGAGGAAGGAGAACATCGTGGAGAGACAGCTGTGGAGCCACTGCACTAATTAATTCAATCTCCATTCAATGACATCAAATGATCCATAACTTCCTCTCGATTTAACCCAGACGCTGGAGTGGGGTCACGCTCAGTTTACCAATCTGAGTTTTGACATTTTGCTGTGTGTTTTGGTGAATATTAAATTACTGCTCCAATATTTATCTTTCATTAAAATATGCTACAACTATAGCTGAATGTGCAAGCAAAAATTGTCAAAGGATTTTTACTACAGACTACTTTCCTCTACAGATCAATGTAGCAAGACCTCTGCATAGGAATTGTAGCCTGACCGCGCGCCCTCACTCGCACTCTGGATAAAATATTGTATTTGTTTCATTGGGATCCATAAGAAGAAAATTTTTGTCTTTTTGGTATGACATTTGTAAAGGAGAAATAAGTTTATTTTTGTAGTTTGAAGGGGAGAGCTTATGTCTTTGAGGTCTTTACTTAAGGGGGGCATATTTAAGTATTTATTACTTCAAAGCTGAACAAAAGTCTACTTAAAGGTTTGGCAATAAGATATGATGATAAAAACTGTAATTGAGAAGTGAATAGCCTTTAAGTGTAAGAGCTTATTGTATGAAGAATAATAAAAGTTCATTTTTTGTGGTGTATAAGTGTCCTAGATCTGCCCAAAATTGAATAAGGGGATCTTAGGTACACATTGTGTAGTGTGGTTGGTGGCTATTTTTTGAATGCTTGGATGTTTAATGTCTAGTTTTGACATAAACATAATTGTAACACATTACACACAGAGTACACAACAAGTCAAGGAAATGCAAGCTCACATAATTAAAGCACAATCAAGCACATATGATTGAGCATTTACAAGCAATCAAATCATATCAGTCAAGGCAATAAAATCAAATTAATCAAAGGAGCAATTCAAATAGTTCTAGCAATGGACACATCAAACACCTAATATTCAAGGACTCAAACGTCATCAAAGTAGTCAACTTTGAAGATCAGCTATAATTATTTTGTAAAGTGTCAAATCAAATCAAGTTGAATTTCTTTGTAATTGGGTGCATTCTTGGTTGAGCTCGACACCAAAGAGTCATTGTATTTTTGAGTCGTAATTGACAAAGATGAGTAGTTGAATGAATCATTGTAATACTTTGGGATGCATTTTCGGTGGTAATCGACATCCTCAACTTGTTGAAAATTACAAGCGAGAGAGAAACAAATTCAAGTGAGCGGGAATAGCAAGAAAGCATGAAGTTCAAATTCAAGTGAGCGAGTTGTAGATAATCCTTCTTCTGTCGAGTCAAAATTGGAATAAGGATCTACCAGCACAAGGAGACCTTTTTTTAGTGTTTTAAAATGGCTCGAAGTCTCAAATTATTAGAGTTACTGAACACTCTAATAAACACCACTGAAGACAACACAGTGACATTGAACAAAGAAACTCTTCAATCAATTCTAACTTGTTTGCAAGTGATGCAAGCTAAAGTTAGACTTCTTCAATATCTATCCCAGCTATTGAATGATGAGTTGATAGATCTCAAAAATCAACAGCCAGTGAAGTGTTCTGAACCAGTTTTTGTTCAACACAACCCTCTCTACGATAATGATGATGATGATGATGATGATGATGCTTTTGATAAACGACCAGTGAAGGAACAACACAGTGATACAACTTCAGAGTCTGTTTCAGACGAAATTGAATCTATTCACGAACCTATAGTTCAAGAGTTTTCCTTTGAGGTTAATGAAGAAAACCTTTCAATGATGCATAAACATGCAGTAAACCCACTTCCACAGATTTCAAAGAAATAGGTTCAGAATACTCTTTCCAAGCCCATCATCAGACCTTGGGAAGAAATCATCTACAACAAGAATAGAACAGGACTTGGATATGACAAGGAAGTTACCTTTCATATTCCTGATTATTCCAGACCAATCAAGTTCCAAAGTGCTGGATTCCTTCAAGAAGCCTCAACTTCACCTGTTCACGTTCAGAATCAGAATGATAAGTGCCTACATTGTAATCGAGTTGGTCACAAGGAGAATCAGTGTTTTGATCTCCATCCTTGCCAGCATTGTGGCAAGCATAACCATTCTTCAGACAGATGTTCAACACTGAAGAAACCTGGAAGATTGAAGATTCACTATGAGTGGATTGATCCTTGGAAATGGTCATCAACAACCAAGAGATTATATAAGTCTTACAGTAGAATTCAATCTCAAGTAAAGACCAATCTTGTAGCACATAACATTTTTTTACCTCACATAAGTGGTCCCCTTATGGCGTAGCTTTCGAGCATGGCCCTCACGGGATGAGATAACATGTGGTTTTTTCTACATGCCCACTTTGTGTTGTACTCAAATGGAAAAAGTATGGTACTCTCTTGAGCCTAGAAAGGGGGAGTACAAAGATGTAACTCTCATGCACCTTAAGGGGGGAAGTTCAAAATTCCAGTGAAGATGGTTCATGAAACCACTTGTGGTCTCTCCTTTTAGCTGAAAAAGGGGGGAATTGATTATGGAATTGAAGATGGTTGTCAGACAAAAAGTTTCGACAACAACAAACATCAAGTATGCCAGATAGGCATGAAATTTGCCAAATGGGCAACTGCGGTCTGTAGATGACAGACTTTGATAGAATTACGGTTCAATAAGTTTAAGTTGAATCATACATAATTGGGATGTTTGATTTTTATTTTGAGAGCAATGATGTGGACATTTGGTTCACATAGATGGTCATTCGACCTAGCAGAGGACAAGTGGATCCTTCTGCATTGCAGCGTGACATTTGATTGAGTTGTCAGGCATTTTCAGGGATGTGTCAGACTAGAAGCTGACTCACTTCTCTTGGTTCGCTCTCATCAGATTGGAGTTTACATTAAGTAAACAATTTGCATGAATCTTGGCTCAAATGATTACATAGTGAGATTTTGGTTCAATGACTTGAAATTGAATCATACACATGATACATTGGGATGTTGTTGGACACCTAAAAGTGTCAAGATTGGTTAATGGTTATCCAAAAACCATCAGATACATGGTATCAATTGGTTAGTGGTCATCCCAAACCACAGATTCAGAGAGCACTTTCAGTGATACACTGATAGTAGAGTGGTGATACTACATGTTCACAAATTAGCAGAAGGCATTCAGATTCTTCTAGCTAAAATACTTGGAAAAATGATCAAATTGTCAAGCAATCAGGAAATGTTCAGATATTGTAGTTGTTCACTTCCACATCTCAGCTCTCTTCCAGTTCATTTCAAATGAACATGTTCAACATCCAGATTGGCGGTTTTTCAGGCAATTCTTCATTGAGGCTCAGCACAAGAGTTTCAGTATGAAGACATGGAGTTTATACCAGTTTATGCTTTATTGTTGGTATTATTGATCGGACTTGTGATTGAGGGTGGGATTGTTAGCCTATGGCTTACCTTTACCAATCACTAAGTCTAAATTGTCACCTATATTTGTATTATTCATTTAGGATATTAGTAATATATCCTCAAATGATGACTAATGAGTTAGTTAAGATTGCCTAGCCTAGTCATCATGCATGATTTTAGGATCTAGAGAAAATCTCTCTATGAGGTGGCATCACCCATTGTACTATAAATATGTAACATTGGAGTGAATAAAGAGTGTGTTGGCTATTATGCCTTTTCTTCCATGTTGTTGTTCTTGTCTCTAATTTATTGTGTTTAATTTCTTCATATATTTTAATTTAAATAAAGGTTCATTCGGTGGCTAAAAGGGTTGAGGGCCTAATATCTCGACCCTTAGCCCTTGGTATATTACATGAAATATGACCACCTTATGTTTCGCATAGAGGTTACCATGAATTTCATTTATAACATATAGTTGGAATGATATAACACCAGCCTTCAGGTTATATATAGAATATATATAGTTATAACAAAAATAACTTGCGATCAGTGGGAATAGAACCCCCAACCCACCAACTAAGCCAACAACCTAAAAAACTCTGCTAACCAACAATTTTCCAAGTCTAGTTGGTTACAACTACACCCTAAATAATAGTTAAGGGGTTGCGTAGAATCCAAAGGGTGGTTAACGGTCCATTCCCTATTTAATGGGAGCGTGGAACGAGGATTGTACACATTATTTTATGCAGAGTTTAGTCTTGTAATTTATGCCTGAGGGTACATAAGTTTTGAGGCCACACCACAAAGTGTGTCGAGAGGTCCCTTAATGGAATTTCGAGAAATTTATACTCATTTTGCACAATTTTTCACAAGGAATCCAACGATGCACTATGTTTTTGCATCTAAGCAACATGTAAAAATGTAATTGTAAAACAAAATCATTTGAGCATTAATAAAGAAGGTCTCTATTGGAAGCAGACCTAGAGACGTAGCCCAAATTGGGTGAACTCTGTTATCAAACTTGTGTATGTGATTTTCATTATTGTTTTTCTATTGTGGTCAATTATTTGCAAGTCATTTTATCATTAAAATGGATTTGGTTAGATAAGTACTTCACATCTAATTTGTATACAGTCAAGCGATCATTCTATTTCAAATGTCAAGTAGATGTTTCTTATGTATTTAAAAGATTAAAAAAAATATAAGGATATTTCAGATCAAGATGGTATTAGAGCAGGTTTGACAAGTGTTTGAAAGTGAATGCTTACAAGAGCCAAACTTAAACTTGGTACAAGAAAACTTGCAAGTCATAAGTCCGAAATTGGAAGAAGATTTCAAAGACATAAGATGGCTTCTGAAAAATGAGAAGAACAAGATCATCCCATGAGCCATGAAGAGACCATAGATACACTTCAATCATTCAAAGAAACAATGGATGAGTTAGAGCGAAGGATTCAAAATGCTATAAATAAAGAATCTTCGGTAAAAGGAGGAGGAAGTGAAGGTGGTGGACCTTCAAAGCCCCCTTCACCCCCCTCCTCCTCATCATCATTTTATTCTAAAGCGAGTAAACATTCTTCTTGTCGAAATAAATCTTCTAAGAAGTCTGATCATAATCTTCCATTATTAAAATTGGATGTCAAGTTCAAATTGCCGACCTATGATGAATAATTGAATGTCGAAAAATTGGACAATTGGATCAAGCAGATAGAGGTATATTGCAGGGTTCAAAATATTTTGGATGAGAATGTAAAGATACAGTTAGATGCTCTTAGACTAAGTGGAATTGCCTTAATATGGTGGGAGAGTAAGATGCAAGTTGATCTTGTTCAAAAGGGTAAAGTAATCTCTTTTTGGGATAAATTTACTAAGGCTATAAGGAAAGAATTTTATCCATTGGCACATACGCAAATGATAATGATCGAATGGCAACATCTAAAACAGGGTAAAGGTCAGAATATTCAGGAATATACACATGAATTCAAAAAGAAGGCATTATCATTAGGGATTCCATTGTATACTCATGCAACTCTTCTGAATTATATTGGTGGCATGCACTCATATCTTCATCATATTATTCTAATGTTTATGCCTACTAAAATTGATAATGTGTCAGTACAAGCTACACATCTAGAGGCTAGTAAGGGTAAGCATGTGAGTGAAGATAAGAAGCCAATCAAATTCTAGAAGAAACTGAAAGGTAAATGGAAGAGTAATAAATCAACCATAGTAAAGCAAGTTGAGGGAATACCTACATGTTTCCACTGTAAGAAAAAGGGACATGGGAAATCACAGTGTTGGAAGTGCATCCAGAATTATGACGAAAGGAATTCAAAGAAAAAGGGAAGCAAAAGACTATTGCATCAACTCATCAAGATCCAAGGTCAGATTCCAGAGATGAATCTAATATCATGGCCATAAGAAGAAAAGGCATATCAACTATCAATTCAAATTATTTAGTTCAATACACCAAAATGGAAAGTGATATTGATCAAAAGAAAAGAAGTGAGATTTTTCATTTCAGAGTGATAGTCAAGCATACCAAGGTAGATACTTTATTCGACGGTTGATATCAAGTTAATCTAATCTCTGAATTAATTTTTAAAAAGTCATGTTTGAAGATGACACCTCACAAAAATCCATATCGATTAGGTTGGGTGCGTGACGATGCTAAGTTGCAGGTAACAAATACGTGTAAGATTAGGTTTACAATAAAAACTAAGTTCTTTGATGAGGTCAAGTTAGATGTTGTGCCTCTCGACATTTGCGGCATTGTCTTGGGTAGTCCATATCTATTTGAAAGGAAGGATGTATTCTATTGAGAAGAGAATAAATGTCATTTTTTCAAGGATGGGGTTGAATACATTGTCAGAGATCATCATATCAAAACTAATGCTTCTTTAGAGAGCACAGGGAAAATGAAGAGACTCGTGAGTGCAAGTAAATATTTTTTTCTCATGATAGTGAAAAATAACGAAGAAGATATAACAAATGATTTATCAGGTTGTGATCCAAATCATAAACATGAGTTGATCAACATTATATATAATTATGATGAGTTGTTTCAGGAAACTTTAGGGTTTCCTCCTAAAAGGTATGTTGAACATGAAATATATTTGTAGAAAGATGCTCCTCTTCTGAATATTGGAATGTATAGGTCACCAATAATCGAGAATGCAGAGATTAAGAACAAATTTCAGGATTTGCTTGGTAAAAGAATCATCAGACCAATCTCCTCTCTACGTGGATATCCTATTGTATTAGTTCCGAAGAAAGATGGCACGTGGAGGATGTGTATTGATTTTCAAACCCTGAACAAGATTACGGTAAAGAATGATTATCCTCTTCCAAGAATTGATGATTTATTATATCAGTTAAAGAATATTGTGTATTTCACTAAGCTGGATTTGAGAAGTGGTTACCATCAGATTAGAATTGCAGAAGGCGACATATGGAAAACTTCTTTCAAAACCAAGCAAGGCTTGTTCAAATGGTTGGTTATGAAATTTGGGTTATGTAATGCACCGAAAACATTTATGAGAGTAATGAAAGATGTGTTTAGAACCTACATAAATGATTTTTTTATTGTCTATTTATATGACATATTGATCTTTAGTCGAAGATGGGAATATCATATAAATCATGTTAAGACTGTCTTTGAACTCTTGAAGAAGGATAAGTTGTATATCAAGCTATCTAAGTGAATTTGGAAAAAATTCCCTGGTATATTTGGGATACATTGTAGGGAATGGTCAGCTAACGATAGATCATGTAAAGGTAGAAACAATTTTAAATGCCCCAAACCAACTACTTCCACCAAAGTCAGGAGCTTCTTAGGAACAATATAATACTAGAGAAAATTCACTGTTAATTTCTCATACATGGCAGCACCTCTACATGCATTAACAAGTGTTAAACAAGTCTTTCAATGAGGAGGAAAGAAGTAGAAATCCTTCGAGACATTGAAGTAAAAGATAAGCATCACACCTGTTTTGGTTTTTCCATATCTACAACAACCATTTGAGATTCAAACTGATGCAAGCGAATATGCCATGGGAGTAGTATTGATGCAATGAGATAAACCTATATGTCATCATTTTGATACTTTCACTAAAGTTGTGATTAACTATCCAACATATGATAAGAAATTATATGTGTTGGTACAAAGTGTTAAGAAATGGAAGCATTAGTTAATGGGGAAGGAGACAATAATTCATACCGATCATCAACCATTATAGTATTTTCAGTCATAGACCAAGCTATAATAGTCACGACACTTCAGGTGGATGGGTTTTCTACAACAATTTCATTTGGTAATCATGTATAAGAAGGGTATTCATAACAAGTTTGTAGATATGTTGTCAATACCAATGATTAATGCATCCAAAATACTCAGGTATAATCCTTAGCACATGAAAGTTATGTTGAAAAATATGCTAAGGATGATGATTTTAAATAATTATATGATGCATTAAATCACGACAACAACAGTCATATTATTATATGAAAGACGATTTATTATATCATCTTGGAAAACTATGCATACCAAGAGATGAAATAGTGACTGTAATCAGAGAAGCTCATACATCTCTCATCTTTGGTCATTTCGGGATTGGTAAGGCAGTTGCACAATTACAAAGGTATTGTTATTGGCCTCGAATGAATGAAACAATTTCCAAGTATGTCAAAGGGTGTGTTATGTTTTACACAAGCAAGCCTAGCAACGTAAATATTGGGTTATATACACCACTTCTAGTACCTTCTCAACCATTGGAAAGTATCTCCATGGATTTTTCAGGGTTTTTTCCAATGTCTAGGATAGGTCGCGATTATCTATATGTCGTAGTGGAAAGATTCAACAAGATGTGTATTTTGATGCCATGAAAGAAATAGGTTATAGTTGAACAAACAACACAGATGTTCTTTGCTAATGTATGGGTTCATTTTGGAATTCCTACATCTATAATATCAGATCAAGACTCTCTCTCTTTGGGAAAGTTATGGTCTCATTTATGGGAGCTAATGGACACTAATTTGAAGAAGAGCACATCTTTCCATCCATAGACAGATGGACATGCATATGTGGTAAACAAAACAATGGTACATCTACTTCGAGGATACTGCAACACGCATCCTAAGTTATGGGATAAAAAGTTACCTTATATAAAACATGCCTATAATCATGCCATGCATTCATCTACTCAAAAAACTCCTTTTGAAGTATGTTTGGGGTACTTTCTTAAATCACCTATGGATTCTTTTTTTGGAGAAGTAGGTAAATTAGATAGACATGATGATGTTGGTTGTGGAGCCTGATTATCTTCCTGATTTAGATTTCTTTTACTTTCAGCTGTGTTTATACCCCATTAAGTATTTACACCCCAGAAGTATGTACACTCTTCCATGCGGGGGAGTGCAGAGGGGGGATACCCCCTTTGTAGGGTCCGGGGGGGCTATCCCCCCGGTTGGGGGCAAGCGGGCCCCCAGCGGGGGTTCGGGGGCGAAGCCCCCGAAGAAAAAATTTCCTTGTAAAAGTATATTGTAATTTCATTGTAAACCTGGACCGTTCATTATAAGGTCCCAGATCTAACGATAGAGATTATGTTAGGGTTTTTTTCCCTAGAAGGCAACCCTCTTTTATGAGGGAAATGTATTGCGGCTATGTATGTTGGTGAGTATTGTATTATGAGAGAGGAGACTGTGAGAGAAAGAAGAGGAAGTTACAACAGGTTTTGCTGTAGGTTGTATCCCTTCATTTTGCTGGATAATAATAAAGAAAGGACTTGAAAATTTCTCTGGTGGATATAGCCCACATTGGGTGAACCACGTAAATCTGTGTCTCTCTTGTATTGTGTATCTTTTGTGTTTTGTTTCCGCATTTGTTTTATTTTATTGCTTCGTGGTCCTGTTTTTCTAACAACTGGTATCAGAGCGTAAGGTAACTCGCAGAAAAGAGGGTTCCTGGTTCGAGTGGGAGCAATGTCAGAAGATGGAAAGTTTAGGGTCGAGAAATTTAACGGCCAAAACTACCAGTTATGGAAGATGTAGATGGAATATTATTTATATCAGAAGGATCTATTCCTACCATTGAGTGGAGTAGCAAAGAAGCCGACGGCCATGAAGGACGAAGAATGGGAGATTCTTGATAGAAAGGCTCTAGGAACGATACGACTAAGCCTGGCAGCGTCGGTGGCTTTCAATATCTCGAAATAAAAGACAACGAAGGGTTTGATGGACGCGTTGGCCAAATTGTATGAAAAACTCTCAGCGTCCAATAAGGTATTTCTAATGAAGAGATTATTTAATATGAAGATGTCGGAAGGTGGGTCTGTTGCAGATCATTTAAATGAATTTAATATGGTT
>ML784472.1:265817-276433 GCA_009831015.1 Picea engelmannii | reverse complement strand
TGATCACAGTTTCCAAGTTGGAGATGAAGTTTGGCTTTACATTAGTAAGGAGAGGCTTAAAGGAGAAGGTAAAAAACTGAAACCAATTCGATATGGTCCTTTCAAGATTCTTGACAAGATTGGTAACAATGCCTTCCATTTAGTTTTGCCTCCTTATATGCAAATGTATGCAGTTGTTAATGTTGAGAATTTGAAATTGTATGATCCTCCTTTGATTGATGATCAAGGAGAACATGTTCAGATTCCTTATATAGATGATTTCTCCCCAGAATATCTTACAGAACTGCATGAAGACATAATCCTTGATAGGAGAATGAGAACTTCAAAATGAGGAAATGTGGAATATCTTCGAGTTGGTCTTAAAGGCACAAATCCAAGCAAATCCAAGTGGATTGAGGTTGGAAAGGTGAGGGAACTATACCCTCATCTTCAGATAGACTGAAAATAGTCTTTTGGAGGTCCAAAAGTTTTCCAATGGGGAGGTGTGATCTAGGGGATCAAATTTTGCTCAAAATTCAAAGTTCTTGGAATCACTTCAAATCGAACAGGAGCATAGGCCTCGTCGTCCCAAACCCAATGCAACTTGTTTGGGTTCAAACAGACATCGGATGAGAGAGATATCACGTTCTGTTCAAATCAACAAACAGGCAAAAAAAATGTGTTGACTGTACAGTCCGTACGGATGCTGACGTGGCAGACCGTACGACACGTGGCAGAGCCATACGACACGTGGCATGGATGTACAACATGTGGCAGCTGTTGGTTGGCAGACGTGTGGACGAGTTGGCGTATGACACGTGGCAATGGTGGCGAATGGAATGCTGACATGTGGCCCAGTCAATGGCCACCACGTGTCACCCTGGCATTGGTTTAAAATTTATGTTGTTGGCCAGATTCGACCTCGCGATCTCCAGGCAGGGGAAAAGCTTTGGGAAGGGCTGCCCAACTGGCACACCACCCACATGGTTCTTAACACTATACCTTTTAAAAATTATTTAAATTTGAATAGTTTTGAAATGGACGCGGTCCGAGCTGGGGCTTATCTTCGACCCTTGGTCATATGTGTATACAATGTAACCACTGGCGCGCACCTTTCCGGCCGTTACCATATGTCATTTAACCTTTGGCCCCTTTTCGTATGAGTGCGTGGTCCTATGACCCACATGACCACAGTCCTAGGCAGATAGGGGCTAGGCGCGTAACCGTTCTACAGTTCACATTGTTGCGCGGTTGCGCCCGATGATGAGTTTTAACACAAAAATGCACGTGGGGGCTAGGTTGAGGAGGCAGAGGTGCATTTTGGCGATCCAGAGACAACAAGTTTGAAGGGGAACTTCCAGGAAGCCTATCTTCTTCAATTTTTGGCCAAACGAGGTGCCGAAAAAGCCCAGCCAGGGGTTTTTGGATGTTCTGAAGCCATTGGAGCCATCATTTTGTCATTTTGAGCACTGTAAAGCACATATTTTATCACTTTGAGAAAATAATACAAAATATCCATTGGAAGCTGGACCAGGAGATGTATCCCAAGAGAGGGGTGAACTCCTTTATCATTTGTTGTGTTATGTGTTTTCTGTTCTCTGTTATTTGCTGCTGTTTATATGCATCTTAAATGTGTAATTTCCATAAAAGTTGTGTTTGCAAAATTGATCCATTTGCATAAGAACACTTGAATTAAAACTTGCAAATATTTTCAAGAATACAAGTCTTTATCATTTTCAGATCAGTAATACATGAAATTATTTTTGACGAGTAGTTGGAATTCCTATTCTACTTTTTGGGTCTATAGCTTCCATAATTCGGGAAGACAAAACTATCTTGTTGTTTGGGAAATTTTCAATATGCATTTTTGTACCTATAGACTTTGGAAATGAATTCCATCAGTTGTGTTGATTTTGTAGGCCTTAAAAATGTCAAATTGATCTCTTCTCGAAATTGAAATATCATTGTGAAAAAACACCTAAAATATGCAAAAAAAGGTCCTTAGAGGCTAAAGTCTAGACCTCATTCGAAGCTTTACTTAATTAGAATAAAAGTTTCTTTGTGTGATCATCATCCCTACTATATGGTATTTAATATGGGTGATTGACATTATTGATATCCTCACATGAGAAACTGAATTTTAATTGAAAAGGTGGCCTACAGGTGCTAAATGCACCTATTAGGAAAACAAGGTAAAAACCACCACTTCGCCTTGAAACTCAATTGAGAGGCTTCCGGTGGTAGGTAACAAGTATGATAAACTTAGATGAGGCTAGAAACTATACTCATGCATGTAATCACAAACATATCCTTCATTTTTCCACCTTACAGACCTTTTGCACTATGATTGTTATTGTGTTTATATTTCCAATACTATGAATCTCATGACATGATTTTTGTTAACTCCAAGAGAGAGAAATATCAAAGACAACACCAAATGCATGCACATAGAAATATCAATAAGCATGTAAAGCCAATGTTTACCTTGGGAACCCTTTATCGTAAAACAAACAGTCAAGATATATACATTTATTGACCTTATCCAAGCTGGCCAAGCACGAGGTCGCTTGAAGTATTTTACAATGAAATATCTCAAGCCTTTAAATAGGCTTCATCACATCTAATACCATGGGCTTGTAAACCACCATCAATAAACCCATCAATAATTGTTATCTTAACTGCTCTATGAATGAGTAAATATTAGCCCAACATTAATGTTGGGTATGTGTTATATTATTTGCATGATTATCCCCATGTGTTGTACATTGCACCAGGGAGGTTTGGGTTGATTTTGGTCCATTTTTAGGTAGTTTTTGGCCAACGTTTTTTCGACCCATTGTAATATAATTATTGTTAAGGAATCTAATCCAGGTTGATAGATTAGAGTTTTGGATGCCACAAAATCATATATATTGTATTGTAAATGGTGAAGTTAGTACAATGAGAGTTAGAGATGTGTCTCTACATATTTTGTTGGTTTTCCCGGTTAAGGGTTTCTAGGGTAAATTTATGAGTACTGTGTGTGAATGCTATTTTTATTTATTTATGTTTTATAAAGAATCTGTGTGCGCATTACTATATTGTAAAGGTTTAAAAATTACAGTTGGTATCAAAGAAATTATTGGCTTCAGGGGGATGCCTTTGTTTCTAAGGGTTCAATTATCTTGGGTCTGTGATAAACCCGGTTTTAGTGGGAGCTCTGCAATGGTGATTTTTTGGGTGAAAGAGAATGGAAAGTATTGCTAAAATCAAGATTAAGAAATTTAATGGGAAAATATTTGATCTATGGAAGCTCAAGATGGAGAATATTTTGGTAGACAAAGAACAATGGGTCATTGTGGATCTTGGTATTGCACCTACAAGTACGTCGATGGAAGAATGGACAAAGTTGGACAGGAAGGCAAAGAGCACAATCTGGTTGTGTATTTCATATTCGGTGTTATTGAATGCCTCAAGAGAAGTTACAACCAAGGTCTTGTGGGAATTAAGGGATTTGTATTATTCTAAGCCCCCGGTAAACACACTTTTCCTTCGAAAGAAGCTATAACTCATGAGGAGAATGATGGAGACTCGGTAACAAAGCATCTAAATGCCTTCAATATTGTGATAAGTCATTTTTTGTCTGTCGACATTGAAATTTATGATGAAGATAAGTGCATTAGTTTATTGTGCTCATTTCCAGATTCATGGGATAGTTTGGTTGTAGCTATTGGGAGTAATGAAACCACATTAAAGTTTGATGATGGGCTTTATTCCTTGTTATCAAAAGAAATGAGGAGGAAAACCATGGATAATCATAGCATGGATGCCTTATCTGTAAGAGAACATTCCCTAGATAGAAATAAAAATAAGTCATTGAGTGGGATATCTAAATATAGAGGTAGATTTAAATCTCCAAGAAAATTCTTTAGAAAATATTGGAAATGTGGTAAAACTGGGCATTGCAAGAAGGATTGTAGATCAAAAAATTGTTGAGAGAGGGAAGGGATTTGATGATGGTCCTTCCACATAAGGGAAGACCTCCTCAGAAGGAGGGGATGTGTACTTGGATTCTTCAAGCACACATATAGATCATGACAAATGGTTGATCAATTGGGGGGTTTATTTTCATATGACTCCCAATAGGTACTGGTTTTGTGAATATGAAAAGTATAATGGAGGTGATATTTTCTTAGAGGATGACTTGAAACACAGTTACCAACTTAACGATAACTTTACAGAGTTCTCATTTTTTGGGGGGTCACATTTTTTACCTCGTTTTGAAAATTTGTGCTACTGGTAGCACCCCCTCCCTTTTTAGGTTGTTTTTTGATATTTTAAATCTTCTTATCCATAATGTATCCACATTATTTTTTACGATGATTAAAATTTAGACCCGCAACGTTAACAATTGATGTCATTGTGGACAAAGACTTTAAAATTTACCCTCGAATAAAAAAGCGATGCAACCAATAGTTTTTTTTTTGAGTTGAAATCATAACTTAATTAAAATAGTGCCCTCGACAACTGGTACCATTGTTGATAAACAACTTAAAATCGGCTCCAAAAATCATTGCTTAAATTTTTATTTTTTATTTTTTTAAATTTACATTAAAACAATAAGTAAATTGGAAAAAAAAAATATCCCAAGTTAGATTAAAAAAAAATACCTATTTTAAAAACAAAAACTCTAACTCGATTTTTTTTTTTCGAAAAATTTAAAACTAAAAACACTAAGAAAAAAAAATTAAAATTTAAAAATAAATAAATTTAAAGCAAATTTATGTATAAAAAAGGATTAAAAAAAACCTAAAAAACCTATATTGGGCATCACCCAAGCCTCTCTAGATTGCGATCCCATAGCCACCACTGGACCTCTCCCTAGCCCGTATATCGCCCCAGCATATATATATATATATATATATATATATATATATATATATATATATATATATATATATATATAAATAATGAAATTTATATTTCAATTTTTTAAAGTTTTTAAATATAATTTTTTAAATTTTTGTTTGTAATTTTAAGTGTTTTTTTTTTAAGTATTTTTCTTATTTATTTAAAATTTCGTATTAAATTTTTTATTTTAGGTTTTATAGTTTATTTTTTTCTTAATGTATATTTTTAATTGTTTTTGTGTTTTATTTTATTTTTTATTTTTTTGCTATAAATTTGTTTTTTTAGTTTTTCATATTTGTTTTTTTCTTTTTAATTTAAATTTTTTTTTTTAAGGGTTAAGAGTTTTTGTTTTTAAAAAAGGTGTTTTTTTAAGGATATTTTAAATTTGTTTCAATTGTTTGTTTGTTTGTTTTTTCTTAATTTTAATTTGGGTTTTGAATATATTTTTTTAAATGTGTTTTTTTTTTTCATTTAAAAAAAACAATTATCTGTGAAGATTTCTCCTTTCTATGTAAATTAAAAAAAAAAATAGTTTGTAAATAATTTTTCAAGTGACCATTTGAGGTTCAATTTTGGGTTGTTTATTTGCATAGGGATCTGTTGTCAATGCTAAAATTTCAAATAGGTTGTAAAGAGCTATAATTTTAACGTTTAGAAAAAAAATTGTTTTAGGTAGCAACATTTATTTATTTATTTAGGTGTTGATTTTAAGGTTTTTCTGAGTAACTATATCAGTTTTGAAGGCCATGCTTAAAAAAATGTTGTAATTTTAACCCTGTTAGAAAAAATGGTGCTACCGGTAGCACCCCTTTTTGATTTGGGGGTTGATTTTCATATTTTTTATGCAAAAATATAGGTTTTAAGGGCTAGAGTTCTAGTTTTGAGGTCACAATTCTCATTAAGTTGGTAACTGTGTTTTGATAGCCAAAATCACAGGATGAAAAAAATTCAAGTTGTTGTCAAGAAAGTTTTTGAAATATTGTGTATGAAGTTTTTGAAACGTACAACGTTTCAAGTGGACACTCCACCCATCATGTTAGCTTCAAATTTCCTTGATGATGGGTGGATTTTCGACTCAAAACGTTGGATGTTTCAAAAACTTCATACACAATATTTCCAGAAATTGCTAGACAAGATTATGACTAACTGAAAAAGCCTACATTCTCGAAAAGTCAAGTTGTTTCTAAAAAATGGAAGGATTAAAACACTCCATGGAGTTTTTCACATTCTAGAGTTGGCTAGAAACTTGATATATGTAAGTAAGATGAGTGATGGAGGTGTACACAATGTGTTTGAAAAGGAAACTTGTAAAATGGTTTGAGAAGAAATGGTGTTGACGAGGGGAGTTTGGAATGGAAATATGTACAATTTGTTGGGAAGCACTATCAATAATGGGTGTAACAATTTTTTTATTCTTGAGGGTGGAAATGAAGAAGAAGAAACTCCTACTGTATCTAGAGAAAATACAATTCTATAGCATCAAATACTGGGACATCTTGGAGAGGAGGGATTTCAAGCACTACACGGTAAATGTATGGTTTAAAGTATGTTTGATTGAACACTAGATTTTGATTTCTGTGAACATTGCATACATTGTAAACATAATTGGGTAAAATTCTCATCTAGTGCTACAAGAGAAAAGGGAATCTCAGAGTTAGTACACAATGATGTGTTTGGACTTGCACATGTTTCATCACTAGGTAAATATGTGTGCCATGTTTCGTTTATTGATGATTTCTCAAGGAATACATGGATTTATTTCCTCTGAAAGAAATTTGAGGTGTCTGGTAAATTTAAAGAGTTTAAGGCTCTTGTGGAGAATCAATCAAGGAAGAAAATAAATGTGTCGAGGATAGATATTGGTGGAGAATTCTATGGGAATTAATTTGAGGAATTTTGTAAGAAGTGTGGTATAACAAGGTAGAAGAGTACCCCATACACACCTCAATATAATGGAGTTGCATAAATGATGAATATGGCGGTAATGGAAAAAGAAAGGAGCATGCTCAGTGGTGTCAGGTTAGGATAGGAATTCTAGGAAAAGGCACCGAGTATTGCATGTTACCTAGTAAATCACCCTCATTAGTGTTGGTCGACAAGACTCCCCATGAGGCATGGACTGGTAAAAATCCCTCTCTTGAACATCTCAAATTTTTTGGTTGTGATGCTTATGTACATGTTCCAAAGGAAAATAAGAGTAAGATAGATAATAAAGTTTAAAAGTGTATCTTTATTGGTTATAAAGATGGTATAAAAGGCTATAAACTTTGGAACCTGGTAACTAAGAAGATTGTTTACAATCGGGATGTTGTCTTTAGAGAGGTTAAATATGTTCCCAAATATTGATTCCTACCAAAGGAAAAAGAACTAGAGACAATAGAGTTTGAGTTGGAGGGTGAAGAATTTGACTCAACAAAAGAACATGAATCAAAAGAAGAAGAAGAAGAACCTCATACTCTGGTATTGAGAAGATTGGTTCGGGAAAGAAGGTAACTAGAAATGTATACTCCATATGTTTTTTTTTTCTATTTTTTCTTCATCTATTATTGATGATGATCCCAAAACTATTCGGGAGGTAGTGGATTCAGAGGATGGTAAACTCTATAAAAAGGTCGTGGTTGAAGAAATGGCGGCCCTGGATAAGAATGATTCTTAGGATCTAGTTGAGTTTCCAATTGGAAGAAATTCCATTGGTAGAAAATTGGTGTTTAAGAAGAAGTTGAATCCAGAAGGTAAAGTGGAGAAGTATAAAGCTCGCCTAGTAGCAGAGGGATATTCCTAGGTAGAGGGAATTGATTTTGGTGACATTTTTTTCCAATTGCTAAATTGACTTTTATTAGATTTTTTTGGTCTATTGTTGCTACTTTTGATCTTGAAGTAGAACAAATGGATGTAAATACAACATTCCTACATGGGGATATTGAATAAGAAATCTACATGAAACAACAAGAAGGTTTTGCAATGAAGGGAAAGAAAGAGCTAGTTTGCAAGTTGAAAAAGTCCTTGTATGGGTTAAATGAATCTCTAAGGATGTGGTATCAAAAGTTTGATACTTATATTTTGGGACTTGGTTTCACAAGGAGCAAAGCTTATCACTGTGTGTATTTCAAATTAGTTGGCGATCATGTTATTTATGTTGATGATATGTTGTTGATTGGAAACAATAAGGAAATCATTAAGGATGTCAAAACTCAGTTGTCCTCTAAATTTTATATGAAACATCTTGGTGCTACAAATTTTATTTTTGGCATGGAAATTAAAATGGATTGGACAAATAGGAAACTCTGGTTTAATCAAAGGAAATATATTGAGACAATATTGCAGAGATTTAATATGCAATAATGTAAATCAATCAAGGTCCCTAATCCTGTAGGTGTCAAGTTATTTGTAGATCAATGTCCAATGCCATAGGAAAGGAATATCGCATGATCCATATTCCATATGCTAGTGTTGTTAGCATTTTGATGTATGCAATGGTCTATACTAGACCAAACATTTCACATTTAGTGGGAGTCTTAGGAAAATATATGTCAAAACTAGAGGAGCATTGGACAACTATAAAGAGGGTTTTTAGGTATTTGTGTGGCACTACAGATTATGGAATTTTCTACCAAGGAAGACTTGGTGTAGATAAAGCATTGGACATACATGGATTTTTTGATGCAAACTGGGCTAGAGATCTAGATCACATAAGATCTACAATTGGTTATATGTTTAACCTATTTGGAGGAGAAATCAGTTGGATGAACAAGAAATAATATGTAGTTTTTCTCTCAATTATAGAATATGAATACGTGGTAGTCACTCATGTGAGTAATGAAGTTGTATGGTTACAAAGGTTGTGTTCAGGTATTGGGTTTGTATAGCAAGTTGTAAGGTTAGATTGTGATAGTCAGAGTGCAATATTTTTGGCAAAGAACCCTGCTTATCATTCTAAAAAAAAACACATTGATGTTCAGTATCACTTTGTGAGAGACATGGTTGAAGACAAGAAGGTGGACACTTTGAAGAATATTGTGGATTCATTAACAAAGTCTGTAAGTATTGATAAATTCTCTTGGTGTAGAGGAGTAATTGGCATTGTCGATCATGTAATCCCCGCCCCCCTGTATGCAAAGAAAAAAAAAGTGGGAGAATGTTTGGCATGTGTTATATTGTTTGCATGATTATCCCCATGCATTATACATTGAATTGGGGGTTTGGGGTGGAGGCCCCAATTTTTTTGGGGGGGTTGTTTTTGGTCCATTTTTGGCCGACTGTAATATAATTCTAGTTAAAGAATATAATCCAGGTTGATGGATTAGGGTTTGTATGCCACATAATCATATATATTGTATTGTAAATGGTGAAATCGTTAGTACAATGAGATTTAGAGGTGTGACTCTAAAAATTTTGCTAGTTTTTCCGATTAAGGGTTTCCAAGGTAAATTTTTTAGCACTGTGTGTGAATGATATTGTTTTCCTTTCTATTTTATAAAGAATTTGTGTGTGCATTGATATACTGTAAATGTTTAAAACTTACAATTTTGTAGGCTTCCTACTTATGATATTTCTTCATTAGATGCAACCTCATGTCACTGACATATGCTTGAATACACTACTATCTCTCCCTTCCATGCCATAACATCATTTTGTTGGTTGTGGAGCTTGATTATCTTCCTGATTTAGAGGTCTTTTACTTTCAACCGTGTTTATGCCCCATGAAGTATTTACACCCCAGAAGTATGTACACTCTTCCACACGGGGGAGTGAAGAGGGGGGGTACCCCCTCTGCTGGGTCCGGGGGCGAAGCCCCCGAAGCAAAAATTGCCTTGTAAAAGTATATTGTAATTTCATTGTAAATCTAGACCGTTCATTATAAGGTCGCAGATCTAACGATAGAGATTATGTTAGGGTTTTTTTCCCTAGAAGGAAACCCTCTTTTATGAGGGAAATGTATTGCGGCTATGTATGTTGGTGAGTATTGTATTCTGAGAGAGGAGACTGTGAGAGAAAGAAGAGAAAGTTACAACGGGTTTTGTTGTAGGTTGTATCCCTTCATTTTGCTGGATAATAATAAAGAAAGGACCTGGCAATTTCTCTGGTGGACGTAGCCCACACTGGGTGAACCAAATAAATCTGTGTCTCTCTTGTATTATGTATCTTCTGTGTTTTGTTTCCGCATTTGTTTTATTTTATTGCTCCGTGGTCCTGTTTTTCTAACAACTGGTATCAGAGTGTAAGGTAACTCGCAGGAAAAGAGGGTTCTTGGTTCGAGTGGGAGCAATGTCGGAAGATGGAAAGTTTAGGGTCGAGAAATTTAACGGCCAAAACTACTAGTTATGGAAGATGCAGATGGAATATTATTTATATCAGAAGGATCTATTCCTACCATTGAGCATAGTAGCAAATAAGCCAGCGGCCATGAAGGACGAAGAATGGGAGATTCTTGACAGAAAGTCTCTAGGAACGATACGGCTGAGCCTGACAGCGCCGGTGGCTTTCAATATCTCGAAAGAAAAGACAATGAAGGGTTTGATGGACGCTCTGGCCAAATTGTATGAAAAACCCTCGGTGTCCAATAAGGTATTTCTAATGAAGAGATTATTTAATATGAAGATGTCGGAAGGTGGGTTTGTTGCAGATCATTTAAATGAATTTAATACAGTTACTAATCAACTAAGTTTTGTAAAAGTGGACTTTGATGATGAGGTTAGGGCTCTTCTAATCTTGTGCTCATTGCCAGAAAGCTGGAATGGCTTGGTCAT
>ML784472.1:196539-251239 GCA_009831015.1 Picea engelmannii | reverse complement strand
AATGGCCTAAAGCTGACATAATTAAAATAACATTACTAATCTAAATTACAACTAATGGCCTAAAGCCGACATAAATAAAATAGCATTACTAATCTAATATGCCCCAATTAAGGGGTAATGAGCCAACATTAGGGCTTAACATCACTGGCCGGGAGAACCAAGAGCGGCTCGCTGGCCTGAAATTAATTACTCGCAGGTTGGTAGGTGGATGGCTTCTCATGTGTAATGAGGGATGGGGGTAAATTTCCCATCCGTGGACTGTCCTGACACCTGACCACCATGAGGGGGATCGTGCCACATGCAACCTCGCCTGAAAGGAAAAAGGTAGGAGGTGTGGGCGATCAAGGGGATAGACATGAGGGAAGGAGAAAGAAATCTGGAGATATGCAGAGTGAGTGATAGTGGAGAAGGGGGAGAGTAACCCTTGTTCTCGGTCACTGGAAAACCGAGACACAGTCTCGCAGCATCGTGGTCTCAACTCCCGGGTGGCTAGTGGTAAATCCATTGGGAGTCACTGAGCCTAAAGTTGGGTGGAAACGAGCACCCCTCTTAGCAGTTGCACTCATTTCTGGTGTTATTTCTTATAAGTGTTTTACATCTTGCACCTTGAAATTCATATGCTGACATATATGCTCATAGTTTGTGAAGTTTTATAAATGGTCTGAGTATAAGACTGCCTGTGTAGTGTTTTGATTCTGAAATGGTGGTTTCATGCTTATAATGGAAGGACCACGTATGGCTTATGTCTATAAATATATTTATATGTATATACGCACATTGAATCCATTCAAAATTCAAGCCGTTTCTCAGGAAAACTATACCCTTATCCATCTCGGGTGATACCCTGGATAAATCTCTCCATAGAGACACCCTTTTTGAGAAGCCAAGAAGAGGTAGCACTTTGTGTGAAAAGACTTTGCAGAGGCGCATAAGTCGCAAAATCCCTTGAGGATTCAAAGAATAAGTATTGATCAACATATGAGATACTGTCGAGAGATCTGCGGTCATTCATGACCATTAGATCAAAGGAATAAATGAGGGCGTTAAATGCCTTAACCCTTTTTACTTTATCTTCGCGAGTAGTGGAGAAATCAGGATCGTAGATCCCCAATGTCCGTGAAAGAATCTGGACCGTGGATTCGTGTCCAGGAAACTTAGGAACGGTGCAATGGAGAGAGAGATCTGAGCCATCAGATCTTGGTCTAAACAACCAACAACCATTGGATTTGTCGAGAATTACACGAGGTTTAAACCTCACGCGAAGAGTAGCAGAGAAAGAGTTCCGAGAGGGAGATTGTATCGGGATATCAACATTCGGGAGTTCAGGGATCCGGAGGACGAGAGTCTGAGTACTTGACCTCAGAAACCGTGACAAGGATAAATAGATCTAATCCACCCTTCTACAGGAGTACACGTGTCGCTAGATCCTCCCTATCGGGGATTTGGACATTGGGAGTCAGAAGAGGAAGTCTCCTGACCTCGCGAATGGCGAAGTCGTGAGAGGATCTTGGACCGTAGATCCCAGGGACCCATCGGAGCCCTATAAGCCATCGATCTAATCCTTTACTTAGGCAAAAGAGTGAACTCAACTACGTCCCAAAAATCCCAAAGACATCGGGACTGTCCATGTTGGAGGACAGGTGGCGGAGATCTATCCATCTCGCATATCGGGGATTCCTAAGTTTGAAGGTGGAAGACCCGACTCTGGGAGTAACGAAGTCACGAGTCGTGAGATCGCAATGGGATCTGGGCCGTTAATCTAAGAGGACAGGTGGCAGAGATCTGTCCATCTCGCATATCGGGGGTTCGTGAGTTCGGAGGTTGAAAGGAGTCATTTATGACTTCCCGAGTAGTGAAGTGCCGAGAACCGAGCATAAGAGAACACGTGGCAAAATTTCCAGGTGGGGCCGTGTGATTGACGGGTGGACACGAGTCACCTAGAGAAGGGAGTCAACATTTCGTTGACTTCTCACGTCTTGGGGATTTGTGGGATAAGAGCCTGAGAGCTCAACCCCTGGACTTGCGAAGTCCCGAGTAGCGAGAACACGAGAAGGATAATAAATATCGCTTCTTGGGGGTTCATGAAGGAGAGGTGCCAAGAGTTGACGCTACAACTTGCGAAGTGGAAAGTTGCGAGAAGTGCAAAGAGGAAGTCAACTATTGCTGACTTTCACATCTCGAGATCTCAGAGAAGAAGAGAACGAGAGCACGATGCTTCAACCTGCGAGGTTGTGAGTAGAGAGAAGTGTCAAAGAGAAGTCCCGAAAGAATCTGGACCATCCATCAAGGGAGACACATGGTGAGCGGTTAGAGGTCAGGGAAAGTTCCAAAATCCTGTGGACCATTGGATCCACACTATCAAGGGTCGTTGATCTCCTTTGGAGGGAAACTTGGGAGACTTCACGAATTTCGGGGATTTGAATGGGAAAGGAAGAAGCCATGCATCACGATTTCCTAAATCGCGAAGGGCTGGTAAGGTCATTGTCGATTTAAGCATGGGGTCACGGAATGTGGTCACGAGGACAAGACCCAAACAGGGATCGTGTACTCGCTAGCCCTATTGGGGTTCAGCGTTTTACTGTGTCGGGGTTTGCAGAGTTGAAAGATTCGACACTCTGGTAGTGTTGAGCCGCGAAGAGCGAAAGGATGCCATACTTGTTCGGTCTGTGGTTGTGACCCACGATCGCAGGGAGGTGAATAGGGAAGAACTAGCTCGCGCTAGGCCCCCGTAGGACTTCGGGGATTCAGTGCCTTGTGGAAAAGCAAAAAATTTATTATGCCGTACTGAGTGTGTGAAAAATTGGTATTAGAGCATGGTTACAACACTTGGCCTACTTGGTCTCATGATCGAGTTGCACAGAAGCTCCGTTCAGAACACTCTTAAGAAGAGTAACCCCCCCTATCTTAACCTTCCTAATCAAAAGACGAAGTTAAGAATGAAAAACCCCTATTGTGTGTGTGTACATGTGAAAATATGAATTATGTACTGGTTATAAATAAATGTAAATATTGACTAACAACCAGTGTTTTTCCTTTTGCATACAGGCGGAAGATCAACCATGGGAAATTATCAACGCATAGTATGGTGACTCACCAAGAAGTGGGAGAAGGTTCCCACAATAGAGACGAAGAGTCTGACAAAAGAAGGGCAGTAGGGACCCCTCCAGATCTAGCCGAGACTGTGAGGAGTCTCATGGTCGAATTACAAAGCTGCAAGGCTGACAATGAAAGGATGATGAAAGAACAAGAAAAGCAAATATAAATTAACACAGTTTTACTGCAGAGTTTATCCGATCTACAAAGACAAATGTAGCATGAACCTGAAACTCAGAAACATGGTCATATTAGTGGCCACACTGAGAGGAGCACCTCGAAAAAAGGTCCACCCCAGAGGTAAAGGACCAGTGCCGAGTGATTCCTCTGAGAAGGAAGCTGGTGATTCATAAGTCTCTTCTAGCAGTAGGGCCAGTTCCTATTCTCCAAAGAAACAGAAGAAGCAAAATCCTTCCAAAGGTCAAAAATTCAAAGAATTCAGAAAGGCCAAACCTCCCTCCTTCACCGGTGAAATAAAGAAGGGAGAGGAAGCAGAGGCCTGGCTACTTGGATTAAAGAAGTATTTCAGAGTCCGTGACTTTTCAGAAAATATGAAGGCCCGAGTGGCCACCTTCAACTTGAATGGAAAGGCTTCCATTTGGTGGGAAGACCTTAAGAATATGAAAGGGGTTCGCAACGAGGACTTGTCTTGGGAATGGTTTGAGAAATACTTCCGAAAGAAGTATCTGTCAGAAAAATATTTTGACGAGAAGAAAAAAGAGTTTTATGAACTGAAACTGCGGCAACTCAATATAGAGGAATATGTCAACAAATTCCTCGACTTGCTGAGATATGCGCCTTATATTAAAGTAGAAAAGGTAAAGGTGCAACACTTCATCAGTGGGCTACCCAAGGACTATCGGAACAGAATTGAATTTGATGAGCCAAAGACTCTAGAAGACACTATCCGAAAGGCAACCTGTTGTCATGAACAATTTGGGCATCGAGCAGAACCTTGCGAAGAATGGAAACAAAAGAATAGTTCAAGATTTCAGAAAAGGGGAATTAAATCCCCAGGGTTTAAGAACTACAAGAAGAACCCAAGAATGAAATTTCCAGTCTGGAGTATGCACCAGCAGAATTTCCCCTCCTTGAGAGGAAATAAAACTCCTGGACCTGTACCCGTAAAGACTGATAACCCAAAGAGAGAACCTTTGAAATGTTGTGGTTGTGGAGAAGAACATCTCCTAAGAGACTGTCCACACAGACAACAGAATAGTCGGAGGATTTATAACATCTAGGAAGCTACTACAGTCAATGATGTGGCCAGGAGTGTGCCGCATATTTATGCAGCCTTGGATAATAACCAAGTTGACCATCAAGCTTCAATGGTGGAGATAGAAGGTATGATCACCAACCATCTAGTGTCTATTTTGATTGACCCTGGTTCAAACTTGAGTTATATAGCCCCTAAAGCTGTTGAGAAGTGTAAACTACAGCCACAAAAACAAACCAAGCCATGGTTGGTACAGTTAGCCACTAGCACCAAAAGAAGGGTAGCAGAGGTCATACCAGCCTGCCAATTGATGTTGGGTGAATTTCCCACCCAAGAAACCCTTAACATATTACTCCTTGGATCGTACGATCTGTTGATTGGTATGGACTGGCTAGCTGCCCATAAAGCCAGATTGGACTGTTACCATAAAACCTTAGAATGTGTGAGCAAAGAAGGAAAAAGGATGACCCTTCAAGGGATCCGAAAACCTATTTCAGTGAGACAAATATCAGCTCTGCAAATGAGAAAGTATTTCCGAAAGGGATGTCCCCTATATGCAATACAGGTGTCGGAAACCACAGAAGGTGACAAACCCAACCTTGAAGATCACCCTACCCTGAGAGAATATAGAGATGTGTTTCCGGAAGAGGTATTGGGTCTACCTCTAAGAAGAGATATAGACTTCTCGATAGAACTTGCACCGAGAGTGGTGCCGGTGTTTAGGACACCCTACCGGATGAGCACACCCGAGTTAGTTGAACTCAAATTGCAATTAAAATAAATGATGGATAAGGGTTATATTCGACCCAGCGTGTCTCCATGGGGAGCGCCAGTCCTATTTGTGAAAAAGAAGGATGACACCCTTAGACTGTGTATAGATTATAGACAACTCAATAAGGTAACCATAAAGAACAAGTACCCCTTTCCCATGATCGATGATTTGTTCGATCAATTCGGAGGTGCGTCTATTTTCTCCAAGATCGACTTGAGATCGGGATACCATCAAGTCCGAATCAAGGGTGAAGACATCCATAAAACTTCCTTTCAGACGAGGTATGGTCACTATGAGTTTGTGGTAGTGCCATTTGGGCTGACCAATGCCCCTGCCACTTTTATGTGCTTGATGAACAATGTACTCAGTAAATTTCTAGATAAATTTGTGCTAGTCTTTATTGATCATATATTAATTTACTCTAAGAATAGAGAAGAGCATGAAAAACATCTTAAGATTGTGCTACAAGTACTCAGAGAGCATCAACTCTATGCTAAATTCAACAAATGTGACTTCTTCCAAAAGCAAATACATTACTTGGGTCATGTTTTGTTTGAAGAAGGGGTAGCAGTGGACCCTGACAAAATCAGGTCTATCATGGAATGGCCTACCCCAAAGGATGTTTCGGATATCAGATCCTTTATGGGATTAGCAGGATATTACAAGATATTTATAGAAGGATTCTCCAAGATTGGTTGTCCAATCACTTCCCTCCAGAAGAAGGGGACAAAATTCTTGTGGACACAGAAATGTGAAGAAATATTTCAAACCCTGAAACATCTACTGACCCATGCACCCATGCTGAAGATCGCCGATCCAAAAGCTGATTTCCTCGTGTGCACAGATGCCTGTAAGGAAGGACTTGGAGGAGTCCTTATGCAAGAAGGAAGCGTGATCTGCTATGAATCCCAAAAATTGAACGAGCATGAAGTCAACTATGTGACCCATGATCTAGAACTGGCTGCCATAGTGCATGCCTTGAAAATGCGGAGGCATTACCTCCTGGGAAGAAAATTTGTACTTATGACAGATCACTGTGGATTGTGATACCTGTTTGATCAACCAAAGCTCAATGCTAGGCAAGCTAGGTGGATGGCCCTCCTTAACGACTTTGATTTCGAGATCAAACACATTAAAGGTAAGGAAAATAGGGTGGTCGATGCCCTTAGTAGAAGTATGAACACAATTCACCTGGCAACGGTGAGCACCTGTGAGACAGATGTCAAAGAAAGAGTCAGAAATGTACAAAGGACATATCCATTTGTTTAGACCGTGACCATGTACCTACAACAAGAACCCGCCAGAGTAAAATATGAAGGCTATCAGATGACCGAAGGAGGTCTTCTCACTTACAGAAACATATTTTATATTCCAGCGTGTGATGACTTGAAGAGGTTCATACTGGATGAACTACATAAAATACCCTATTTTGGTCATCCAGGATACCAAAAAATGGTCACTGCCACCAGGAAACATTTTTATTGGCATGGATTGAAGAAAGACATGGTCGAGTACCTAGCCAAATGCATAGAGTGCCAATAGGTTAAAGCAGAACATCGACACCCCACAGGATTATTGCAACCTTTACCAATCCCAGAGTGGAAATGGGAAACCATCTCCATGGATTTCATCACTGGATTACCAACCTCAACCAAACAGAATGACGCCATTATGGTGGTGGTGGATAAATTGAGCAAGTTTTCTCATTTCATCCCTGTCAAATCAACTTGCAAGGCAATCAATATCACCCAGGTATTCATGAAAGAGATATTCAGACTGCATGGTATGCTGAAAGAGATCGTGTCTGACAGAGACACAAAATTTACTTCCAACCTTTGGAAATCACTGATGGATGGTTTAGAGACCAAGTTGTTGTTTAGAACCACCTATCACCCTCAAACCGACGGACAGACAGAAAGGGTGAATCAAATATTAGAAGACATGTTAAGGATGCATGTAATGCATCAACCCAGGAAATGGGAAGACTACCTTCCACTGGTAGAATTCGCCTACAACAATAACTACCAAGCATCCCTAAAGATGAGTCCCTTCGAGGTCCTCTATGGTAGGCCGTGTAATACTCCAGTCAGCTGGAGTAATCCCGTAAATAGGATATCTTTTGGACTTGACATTTTAAAATAAATGGAACAACAAGCGACTCAGATAAAACAAAATTTGAAGGTCGCTCAAAACCGATAGAAAAGTTATGTCGACCAAAAGAGAACTCCAAGAGAGTTCAAAACGGGAGACCATGTATATCTCAGAGTTAGACCCATGAAGAGTTCCCTGAAAATGGGAGCTTGTGCCAAGTTGGCACCTCAGTATTGTGGACCCTTTGAGGTTCTAGATAGAGTGGGACCTGTAGCCTATCGGCTAGCACTTCCTCCCACAGTCAAGGCACATAATGCTTTCCATGTTTCATTATTGAAGAAATATGTACATGATACTAATCATATAATTGATTGGTCTGTGATTTAGGTGGAACCGGAGGGATAATTTCTACCAAAACCCCAATGCATACTGGACAGAAAGGAAACCCCGCTCCGGAACCGAACCATTGCACAGGTCAAGGTGCAGTAGAAACATTTTGGCCCATATGAGGCTACGTGGGAAATGGAGGATGCCATGAAATAGGCATATCCGATTTTGTTTACCTCTATACATGCAGGTCATGTTGATAGATAGAACATCGAGGACGATGTTCCTTTAAGGGGGAGGGAATTGTAACACCCTGTTTCCCCCAGTCTGTAAAAATAACTATACTGGCCAAGTATTGTGGCAAACTCAAAATGTGAATGTGTGATGTAAATAGACCTTGTGAAAAAGGTCGATGAATGTGAATAATATTATGAATATATATATATATTGAAGGACTACTGAGAGGGGAATATGATGAAAAATAGGCCATGATGGTTGGATAAAGGTGGTGGAAGGCACCTAGAATGGTGGCATTAACTTCCACCAAAAAAAAAACAATACCGTATTTGGTCTTCACTGGCCCGGAGAACCAAGAGCGGCTCGTTGGCCCGAAATTAATTACTTGCAGGTTTGTAGGTGGATGGATCCTCATGCGTAGTGAGGGATGGGGGTAAACCACATATCCATGGACTGTCCTGACACCTGACCACCACGAGGGGGATCGTGCCACACGCAACCTCGCCGAAAAGGAAAAAGGCAGGAGGTGTGGGCGATCAAGGGGACAGACGGGAGGGAAGGAGAAAGAACTTTGGAGATATGCAGAGTGAGTGATAGCGGAGAAGGGGGAGAGTAACCCTCATTCTCGGTCACTGGCGAATCGAGACACAGTCTCGCATCATCGTGGTCTCAACTCGGGGGTGGCTAGTGGTAAATCCGTTGGGAGTCGTTGAGCCTACAACTGGGTGGAAACGAGCACCCCTCTCAATAGTTGCACTCATTTCTGGTGTTATTTCTGATAAGTGTTTTACATATTGCACCTTGAAATTCATATGCTGACATATATGCTCATAGTCTGTGCAGTTTTATAATTGGTCTGAGTATAAGACTGCCTGTGTAGTGTTTTGATTCGGAAATGGTGGTTGCATGCTTATAATGGAAGGGCCATGTATGGCTTATGTCTATAAATATATTTATATGTATATACGCACATTGAATCCATTCAGAATTCAAGCCGTTTCTTGGGAAACCTGTACCCTTATCCATCTCGGGTGATACCCTGGATAAATCTCCCCATAGAGACACCCTTTTTTAGAAGCTCAGAAGAGGTAGCACTTTGTGTGCAAAGACTCTGCAAAGGTGCAGAAGTCTCAGAATCCCTTAAGGATTCAAAGAATAAGTATTGATCAACGGATGAGATCCTATCGGGAGATCTACGGTCATTCACGACCGTTAGATCGAAGGAATAAATGAGGGCGTTAAATGCCTTAACCCTTTTTCCTTTATCTTCATGAGTAGCGGAGAAATTGGGATCGTAGATCCCCAAGGTCCATGAAAGAATCTTGACCATGGATTCGTGTCCAGGCATCTTAGGAATGACGCAATGGAGAGACAGATCTGAGCCGTCAGATCTTGGTCTAAACAACCGACAACCGTTGGATCTGTCAAGAATTACACGAGGTTTAAACCTCACATGAAGAGTAGCAGAGCGAGAGTTCCGAGAGGGAGATTGTATCGGGACATCGGTGTTCGGGAGTTCGGGGATCCAGAGGATGAGAGTCCGAGTACTCGACCTCAGAAACTGCGACAAGGCAAAATAG
This sequence comes from Picea engelmannii, assembly GCA_009831015.1. NCBI lineage: Eukaryota > Viridiplantae > Streptophyta > Pinopsida > Pinales > Pinaceae > Picea > Picea engelmannii. Next base: position 241,923 of record ML784472.1, on the reverse strand, counting down.
ATCTAAGTCGCCCATCTACAGGAGGAAACCTATCGCTAGATCCTCCCTATTGGGGATTCAGACATCGGGAGTCAGAAGAGGAAGTCTCCTGACCTCGGGAATGGCGAAGTCGCGAGAGGATCCTGGACCGTAGATCCCAGGGACCCATCGGATCCCTATAAGCCGTCAATCTAATCCTTTACTTAGGCAGAAGAGTAAACTCAACTACGTCCCAAAAATCCTGAAGACATCAGGACCATCCATGTTGGAGGACAGGTGGCGAAGATCTATCCATCTCGCATATCGGGGATTTGTAAGTTTGAAGGTGGAAGACCTGAATCTGGGAGTCACGAAGTCATGAGTCGTAAGATCGCGATGTGATCTGGGTCATTAATCAAAGAGGACAAGTGGCGAAGATCTGTCCATCTCTCATATCAGGGGTTCGTGAGTTTGGAGGTTGAAAGGAGTCATTTACAACCTCCCGAGTAGCGAAGTGTCGAGAACCGAGCATGAGAGAACACGTGGCATAATTTCTTGGTGGGGCCGTGTGATTGACGGGTGGACACGAGTCACCTGGAGAAGGGAGTCAACGTTACGTTGACTTCTCGCATCTCGAGGATTCACGGGATAAGAGCCTGAGAGCTCAACCCCTGGACTTGCAAAGTCCCGAGTAGCGAGAATGCGAGAAGGATAATAAATATCGCTTCTCAGGGGTTCGTGAAGGAGAGGTACCAAGAGTTGACGCTACAACTCGCGAAGTGGCGAGTTACGAGAAGTGAAAAGAGGAAGTCAACTATTGTTGACTTTCGCGTCTCGAGATCTCGGAGAAGAAGAGCACGAGAGCGCGACGATTCAACCTGCGAGGTTGCGAGTAGCGATAAGTGTCAAAGAGAAGTCCCAAAGGAATCTGAACCATCCATCAAGGGAGATGCGTGGTGAGTGGTCAGAGCTCAGGGAAAGTTTCAAAATCCTGTGGACCGTTGGATCCACACTATCAAGGGTCATTGATCTCCTTTGGAAGGAAACTTGGGAGACTTCACAAATTTTTGGGATTTGAATGGGAAAGGAAGAAGCCATGCATCACGATTTACCGATTCACGAAGGGATAGTAAGGTCATTTCCAATTTAAGCGCAGGGTCACAGAATGTGGTCATGAGGACAAGACCCAAACAGGGATCTTGTACTCGCTAGCCCTATCGGGGTTCGACGTTTCGCTGTGTCGGGGTTTGCAGATTCGAAAGACTCTACACTCTGGTAGTGTTGAGCCGTGAAGAGAGAAAGGATGCCATACTTGTTCAGTCTGTGGTTGTGACCCACGATTGTAGGGAGGTGAATAGGGAAGAACTAGCCTGCGCTAGGCCCCTGTAGGACTTCGGGGATTCTGTCCCTCGTGGAAAAGAAAAAAAATTATTATTCTGTACTATTGGGTGTGTGACAATGGTCTTTCGTAGGGTTCAAGGAAAATACTTCTTCACTGTCTGGGGTAGGTTGTCTACTCTCTTGTATAAATAGGTGTTTCAGGTCTGCTTGTGTTCTTTCAACTTCGACATGTAGATTTATGGTCCTCAGTAGCTTCGACTGGTTTTCTTGTTCTTCCAGTAAGTGTGCTATTCTCTTATCCATGAAGTCTCTTATTTCTTGTTTTTTATGTTCTAGATCTTCCTCTTCTTGTTTTCTTCGGATCTGATCTTTCTCAATCCAGGTTTTTCCTAGTAACATAGCAAATAGGGCATTGTTCTCAATAAATTTAACAACCTCAAATTCTTCTTTTGTTGAAGTGCCATGAGCACTCATAGATGTCTGGGTAATTATTCCACATAGGGTTATTGAATTTCTTCTAAATAATCATATTCCTCCCAATGAAGGAATCATAGCAGGCTTTCCTAAAATTTCCCAAGTTCTTTCTGTCATAATATTCACTTGTGTTTCCTCATCCAGAGCACAGTCTATGTCGAAGTCTCTTATTCTTGTTTCTGTGCACTCTTTCTCTTTGAAGATCTCTGATAAGTTGATATCTCTGTGGTCATTCAAGGTTTCTTTCATTTGTAGTGATACAGTCTCTGATTCTTTTTGGGGTTCTACCATGGTCTCAGTTTCTTGGCCTTTCTCAGGGTTTTCTTGTCTCATATTCATTCTTTCAACCTTATCAATCATTCTAGGGAAATCCAGAACGTCATGGTCCATAGCTTCACAACAAAGACAACTAGGTATTCTATCAGGGAAATCCTTAGCAAGATGGCCCGACCTTCTTCAACTCTAACAAAGGGTTAGTCCTCTCTTCCTCTTAAATGATCCCCAACCTTTCTTGTACTACACACTAGGATCGTGGTAGCTAACCTGTAGAGAATTCTTCCTAGGATCCTACATCCATTTGTTAGTCTAAACATTCTTTCTATGCATAGGAATAACATATCTTTCATTATTTCTATTAGATCTACTCATATCAAAACATCTTTCTTCTAACTGTGCCCTAGTTTTTAGACTAGGACAAAATTTATCAAACATACCTAGATCCATACTTTCGAAACAAAAATTTCCACTTATCTTACTTTTATCAAAGCACAAAGATTTCAGATCTTAAAAAAAATTCACTGCTCTTACCTCTATTAGAGCACAAAGCTTTCAGATCTTACATTTTTTCTTCAGATCTGCCTCCTTTATTAACACATAACTTCGTAAATCAAGTAGAATATTGCACACTAAAGAAACAGATCTACGGATAGAGATTTCTTTATTTTCCTCAATTCCCACCAATCACAGTTTCAGGTCTCGGCAATAGAACCATTTGTTTGCACAGGGGAAGACCCAAGGTTCAACGCTTCAACAACACACCAACAAAACCCTAACTACTGGCCCTTTCAAAAACACCTGCAAAGCAGATGAAGTGTCACCCAAGGTAGAAGCAGGGGTGGTTGCAGGACTCCAGTGTCTGCAACCTTAGCTAGGACACATATATGTGATTACAATACTCTAACAAAGCACTTAGAAGTTTCCATTCATTAGTACTTAACCTTTGTCTTCAGCGTAGATAAACCCTAATTACAACGCAATGCAGTATTCAACAAGATTCAACACATTGAAGCATGAAGCACATCGACATAGATTAGATCTAGCATCTCATTCACATCATTAGGCACTAAGCTATCATATTTATCTAAGCATACATCATTGCAGTAAGCACTAATCATATGAACCATAAACAACCATAATGCACAAAGAAACCATAACACAGAATATATGTGGTTCACCCCAAGATTGGGCCTACGTCCACCAACTCTTCATCTTCTTTATTATCTTTTGTCATTCTTCTACATGCACAGAGCCAGAAGGTCATACTCTGCATAGGATAGGAGATCTACGCGCACCTCGCCAGATCCTCCTTCCTCAAGCTAGGTTACAACACAAAGCCTTTACACAATATCTTACAGTCACTTTCACTTAGCCTTGCATGTCTCACACAGTATGCACAAAACATGTACAACTATCACTTGCACTTAGCACATTGGCCTTCACTTGCTCTTAGCACTTAGCATCACACCCTTGCGCGCCTACCTACATCACCTAGATTTATATTTATACATTACAAAATGGGACTAAACATGGCTAAACCCATGGGCCGAAATCCCCATACCCATTACATAAGCCCAAAACCCAAAAATCCCTAAAAAGGGGCCAATATCCCACGATCTTTGCTTCGACCTGCATTCCGCCTTCAATAGCCTGTCGAAGTTCCAAAATAGGTCAAACCTGACCAAGGATCTCCCAAACTTGTTCAAGGGCCAACAAATTGTTTTTAATACATTTATATATGTTTGACATGTATATTTGATTTTATTTTATATGCAGTTTTATACACATGCTTACTTATATCTAATTAAGCTAAGCCTACACTTTATGTTGGTCATATGTAGTGTAAGTTTGGGGATCATGTTGTTAACATACCTACCTACCTTCTTGCATTGCAAGTACATTTTCTCCACCAATTTATGCACAAGTTTTTTCTATGATGAATGTCTTATATATTGTGGAATTTGTCTCTTATTTTATCTCAATCACTAATTCTTTAGGTGCATCGTTATTCACAATGCATTTTATATTTAACTAGAGTTTGTCTTTAACTAAATAATTATCGATATAACTTTGCTAATTATGACAAAATTGGCATTCATATTTAACATGGAGATTTATGTGTATACAGAATAAAGTGACAAACACATATGATGCAACCTTTGAAATCAGCCCTACTATTGATCAACCCTTTCTTGATCCAATAAACCAAATTTGTTTTGGAGGAATGTGGGCTTGGGTGATGTCAGTAGCCATTTGGCTATGAATTTCCCCATCATTGGATCATTTCCCTTTTCACCCAACCGTTCTCATTCATTTTCATAGTTATTTTGGAGATGCAGTCAATTTTGGTAGGCCCTAAATTTAATCCATCACATGATCCACCCATCCAAATTAATGGATGGTTGTGCACTTTGCTTGAGGATAAATTTATTAATTTTGGTAGTATAGAGAGCACACTTGGCATAAATTTGAATCCCAATATTTAAATTTAATCAATAGGAGATGTGTTGGATCACTGAGAGGGGGGGTGAGTCAGTAATGAGTAATTTAATACTTTTAACCACAATATATTCTTCAACAATGTTCAACAGTTTATCATTAGCATTTAGTATGTCATCAAAAATATAATCATAAACAACATCACATCACAATAGATACACAATACACTTTAATTTACATGGAAACCCAAATGGGAGAAAACCACATAATGCTTTTCTTATATATCAAAACAATACATTCATTGGAAGCACCAACTTCCTAATTCTCTAGCTACAACTAGAAGGAGGATCCAACCCCCTATTCCTAGGCTCCAACATGAAGGAATCTAAAACTCCTTGAATTCTCTATCTCTAACTAGAAGGAGGCTACAACCCCCCGAGTTGTCTGGCTCCAACCGGAAGGTGGCTACAACCACCTATCCTTGCCTCGTCCAACCGCCTTGAAATATTAGTGTAGACCAATTGTCACTATCACAAACTTTGCCACTATCACTACCTCTATCACTTTGTCTCTGCCATTGTCTCTCTCACTGTCACATCAACATGTATATGATCATCAACCAACTAAACATGTACTATACCATACATCAACCATATGCATATTTGTACCATATCATCAATGAAGTATCTCAAAGAATCAATGCATGTTCCTCATGCATATGCCACTATACAACATGAATATGCCTCAACCATGTACAATCAACTCAAATATATGAACTATAAGAACCATGTCATATGTTGAACTAGATATAAGAGTGCTCCTCACTAAGATATACCATATCCAAATACCAAACCAACCATACCAAGTATTCCTCAACCATACACCATATCATGACCAAAAGTAACCATCCAAAAAAGTATACAACCATACCAATACCGATGTATCTGACCTGAAACTCTGAGATGTTGACCTGTAACCTTCCTTTAGACTTCAGAGACTCGGTACCAACATTTACTCAATCATTCAAGAGCCTTTTTATAGGTACGTGACTTTCTCTTCTACTACCCACATATATACGTGTTTTTTTCCATTGTAGCATGTGTACATATGCTCCCTTCCTGAACTGCAACACACATACATACGCTCCCTTTTTGAACTTCAACACACGTGCATATGCTCCCTTTCTGAACCGCAACCCACGTATACCTCAAAAACTAGGGTTTTCTACAACTTCGAAACTTTCGCCTTCGACCTTCCTTTGCTACCTTAGAAAATGATGCTACAACCTTAGCAAAATTATCACTAGATAACAAGAAAGATAAGAAATGAATAAGTGTGTGAGTGTACTTGTGAATGAATCCTTGACGTGTTTATATACTTGTTCTAGGTAACTCCTCTCCTTAATTTAGGGCTTCTAGGTTTTTATTTTTAGAATAAATTTACCCTTTCATTAAAGGCTTGTAACCAACTAGGGGCTTCTTGACCACTTCTTTGGGGCTTACAACTTCACAAAGACATATCTTCCTAACCGTGAGGAACTACATGACGTTCCAAATATCACTGGAAATGGCACGATGATTACTATCCATTTATGAGTGTCTTGCCTACATTTACTCTATTCATCATGTCCATATTACTCTTTCAACTTAAGGTACCGAAACCACACCGTCGAGGATTCTCCAAGGGTTGACATCAATGACAACCAAACTATCAATAATCTCCCCCTTTGGCATTGATGGAAACACTTGGGCATGAAAATAATTATTCCCATGCTCCCCCTATGACAATATCTCCCCATGTCTACATGCGTGTCTCTCTCTTTCTCCATACATTTCTCTATCTCTCCCCCTTTGACATCAATGGAAAAGGGTAATCCTCCTCTTGGGGATGCTCCCACTGTGTATATGCCTCTGCTATCTCTATTGAATTTTCTCGTTATGGTGCTTCCTCGTGTAACTTTATGATGTATATGAAAATAATTCAAAATAATTCATTACTTGAACTCTTCAAGACTTTTGTTTCTCCCCCTCTGTCTTGTTAAGTTTGATGATGTGTAGATCAATGTAGGGAAGAAAATATTCCAAGATTTTGTCGCAAATGCTCAATGGTTTCCCTTGAAAGAAGTGTGGTGAAGATACCTGCAATCTACTCTTTTATCCGAACATGCTCTATCTTGATGGTCTTCTCTATAGCCCATTCCCATAGAAAATGGTACTTGATCGTAATGTGCTTCGTCTTAGAATGCATCACATAATTCTTGGATATAATAATTGTGTTGGTGTTGTCACAAAATATTGTAACATGCTCATCACACTTTACTTGTATATCATGTAAGGTCTTCTTCATCCAAATAACCTGAGTACAACAGGTTGTTGTTGCAATGTATTCTACTTATGCTCTAGATAAGGGTATTGGTGATTGTTTCTTGCTTAACCATGATACCAGACACTCTCCCAAGTAAAAATCTTATCCACTTGTACTTCTTCTATCATCAATGCAACCTTCCCAATCTGCATCTATCGGGGATAATTTTAAGGATGGAAATTTATATTAAAATGTAGAAACATGGGCTAATCGTATTAGTCCTTAATATGCAAAATGTAAAATGTTTGGTGATAGTTTTGAAAAAATATTCAAATTTCTAAGGATTTTATATATTTTCTATAATATTTTGGCGACTTTTAAGGTAAAATAATTTTATTCTATAGAATTTGGGAGAATTGGTTTTAGGAAAAACGGAAATTGGTGAATCGTTTTTTGGGAAAAACCATGGAAAATTATCCCATTGGAGAAATTTATCCCCTAAAATCATCTATGGCATCTATGTGGGAAACAAGTGACAGATTCTTCCCTTTTGGATACCATAATGCAAAGTCTTATGTACCTTTGAGATATATTAATATCCTCTTTATTTCCATAACATATGATTCCTTTGGTGTTTCTTGAAACCTTGCAACATGTCCAACTGCCTGCATCGCATCCGGTCTAGAAGCTGTCACATAAAGTAAACTCCCAATCATCGATTTGTACTATCTCTGATTCACATCCTTAGAATCATCATCCTTACTTAACTTGGAAATGGTCTACATAGGAGTACTAAATGGTTTGTAATCTATCATTCCAAACTTCTTCAACATTTCTCTGATATACTTGGTCTGAGAGATAAAGATATCTTTGTTACTTTGACATATTTGGAGACCCAAAAAGAAAGACAACTCTCCAAGTAAAGACATCTCAAATTCATTATGCATGTCTTTGGAAAATTTATGACCCATCATGTCATCATCACTTCCTAAAATAATATCATCAACATAAACTTCAATTCTCAAGATACTATCTTGATTTACCTTTATGTAGAGATTGTTGTATGCATTTGATTTCTTGAACCCTTGTAGGTATTTGTTTAGTCTTGAATACCATGATCTTGGGGCCTGCTTGAGTCCATATAACACTTTCTTCAACCTGAAAACATAATTTTCTTTCTCTGACAACTGAAATCCTTCTAGTTGTTCGATGTAGACTTCTTCCTCTAGATCTCCATTTAGGAATGTTGATTTCACATCCATTTGATATACTTTAATATTTTTGGAACAAGCATAATCTAGGATCAGTCTGATTACTTCCATTCTGGAAACTGGGAAAAATGTATCTTCAAAGTTTATACCTTCAATCTCATCATATCCTTTACATACCAATCTTTCTTTATTCCTGGTAACATGTCCATCCTTGTTCAACTTGTTTCTAAAGACCCATTTTGTACCAATGATGTTCTTGTTTTTCGGTCTTGGAACTAGTTCCCATGTGTCATTCTTATCTATCTGATCTAACTTTTCATCCATAGATTTTATCCAGTGTTCATCATTTCTAGATTCTTCAAAATTGCTCAGCTCAATAGTAGATAGTAGTGCTAGATGATGTTGTTCTAGTGAGTGGATTATTCTTCTAGTTTCAATTCTTGCATCTTTATTCCCAATAATCTGTTCTCATGGATGATTTTTCTGCACTCGTCTGTTGGGTGTCTTTGGAGGTACTTGAAGATCATGTTGTTCTTTCTCTACTTATGGATTCTCTTATCCTTCATTTGATTCTTCATCTACTTCTTCTTCTTTCAAATCTTCTTCGTGATCATGTTCCACTAAATATTTTCTACTTTATTTTATCTTTCATCCAGCTATCTCATCAATTGTCACATTGATGCTTTATATTATTCTTTTGAGTCTTAGATTGAAGAATTTGTATTCTTTCCTTTTTCTTGAGTATTCAACCAATATGTCTTTATCAACTCGAGAATCAATTTTTCTAATTCTGCCATCTTCTCTTTTGATGTAGCATTTTCTTCTAAAAACTCTAAAGTGCTTCACATTTGTTGGTCTTCCTTTCCATAGCTCGTATGGAGTCTTATCACTATTATTTCACTATTATTTCTGAGCATCCCTCTGTTATGGATGTGGAATGATGTATGTATTCCTTGTACCCAAAAGACAATTATTAACTTGGAATCCATTAACATAGTTCTAGCCATTTCCTATACAGTTATGTTCTTCCTTTCGACAACTCCATTTTGTTGAGGTGTCCTGGCTATGAAGAATTGCCTCTTTATCCCATGCTCACTGTAGAATTCCATGAATTCCTTTGATGTAAATTATCCTCCATTGTCTGATCTCAAACACTTGATTTTCAACTATGTCTCAGTTTCAACCATCTCTTTGTATGCCTTGAAGTTTTCAAATGCCTCTGAATTCTTATTTAAAAATCAAACTGCAATCATTATTGTGTAATAATCAGCCAATAGCATGAAATATTGTTCACCTTTCAATCCCTTTGTTCTTGTTGGTCCAAGTAGATTAGTATGTACAATATCCAGTGGTTTTGTTATGGAATACTCCTTTGACTTGAACTTTGTCTTGGTTTGTTTTCCCTGTAGACAGTGCTTGCATAGAATGTTTGTTGGCTTTGAGATCTCAAACATTTCTCTCACTGCTTCCTTTTTGATGATTTTGACAATATTATCAAAATTTATGTGACCCATTCTTCTATGCTAGAGCCAAATTTCATCATCCTTTCCTAAGCAACATATTTCCTTTCCTATTTCATTTAGAACATATATGTTGCATGGAGTTCTTACAGTTATAGCCACCAAATTGCCTGATTTTTCTTTCCTTATCTCCCACTTCCTTGAGTCAAACACAAGTCTTTGTCCTTGATCACACATTTGAATTACACTTATCAAATTATGTTTCATGTCTTCGACTAGTAAAACATTTTCTGTCGTGGCATCCTTACTTTCGAGCTTGATTGTCCCTTTTTCCAATAATTCTGGCTGATTTTTCATTCCCAAATGAAACAAATCCATCTCTTTCCTTATTCAATGTCAGAAATTTGTCTTTATCACCTATCATATACTTTGAGCATCCATTGTCAACATACCATCCACGTTTCTTGTGTTGATCTTGTAGAGTAAGATTGCATTCTTTAGTGTTGAATTGATCTTTCTTTCTTACCATATCCTTCTTGGTTCTTACTTATGATTGTTGATATTATGCTTTGGTTCCCTTCGAGGAATAGTAAGCCTACAATCTTTAGCCATATGTCCAAATTTGTTTCACTTCTAGAATTCTACCGCATCGCTCAATGATCCAAATATGTTAAATCTTCTATTATGTGCTTCATGAGATCTTCTTGGATAACTATTTCTTGTATAGCCCTCATCATTGCTTATGCTCTTGGTATTGGCTCTACAATTCAAATCTTTGTGCCCGAAATTATAACATGAATGACATGAACCAATAAAAATAGTTCGATACCTGGGAGTGGAAGATATTTTGAATGGTGTTTCTCTTCTGAATCCTTCTTCTTCTTGAGGTATTTCTATAGCTAGTTGTTTTTGATACTGACTTTTGAATATTCTAGGTGGTGCAGTGTCTCTATAATATTTCTCTTAAGTCTTCATATCTTCTTCTTTCTTAGAGGGACCTCTGACGGATTCTACATAGCTTCTTGGTTCTGCTTCTTTCTCTGTTGTTTTGGAGCTTGAACCTTTCTATGTTTGGGCCTGATTGTATCCTAATATATATCTATTGTGGTAAGGCCTTTGATTGTTAATGATATTATCCAATATCTTGGTGTTGTTTTGTTGCATGTACTTCTTTTGAAGATGTTTTCTTAGAGTGACTATCTCAAATTCCAAGCCTTCAATGGTCCCGTCTCTTTCTTCTAAATCCCCTATGAGTGCTTCTTTAATTTTCTTGTCTTCTTCTGCCTGTAGTTTTAGCTTTGTGATCGTCTTATTAATTTCTTTGGAGTTCTGAGATTCTTATTTCTTCGTTAGTTCTTCCTGGAGTGACTTGTTGTTCTTCTTTCCTTCGTTAGAGATTCTATGGAATGTATCAATTCTTCCTTGTAATCGATTTTTGCCTCTTCACATTCTTCTTCGAATCCTTCTTCATTGGAGTCTTCTATTGCCATGAATAATACCCTTTCTGTATCACTGTCATTAACTTCATCTTCATATGATGATGAATTGTCTTCCATGGTGCAAATAATTTTCTTGAAAATTTTCCTTTTGTTTCTTCTACCCTTTTGGATTTGATTTTTCTTTTTAGAGTCATCTTCTTCATTACCTTTCTTTTTCTTATAGGGGCATTTATTAGAAAAATGACCAACACCGTCATAATTAAAACATTTCAATGGAATCATACATTGGTATTTGTCAGTTCCTCTTTTCAGCCTTCTGATGAAGTTAACCACCTCTTCATATTCCTCTGAATCATCATTGCAACTACAATCTGACTTTGGTTTTTGTTTATCTTTCTTCTTCGTCTTCTTGGATGCCTTGAATGCTTCTTCTTTTGTGACTGGATTGTCTTGTTCTCTCCTCATCTCATAAGTTGTGAGTATCCCATGCAACTCATCTGTGGTCATTGTAGCTAGGTCCACTCTTTCTACTAGAGATGAAACTTTTGAATCAAATATCATTGGTAGAGATCTTAATTCCTTTTTAACAAAAACCTATTCCTTTATCTAATCTCCCAAACCTTTGATACTATTTACTATTTCGTTGAATCATAAAAAATAGGTTGTTATGTTTTCATCTTCATTCATCTTCAATTGTTCAAACTTGGATCTAAAAATATGAATTTTAGCTTCCTTAATTTTCTGATATCCTTCGTAGATAGTCTTCAGTTTGTCCCACATTTCTTTTGCGGAATCACAATGCATAATATTGGTATGTATTGCTTGAGTCACACAATTCTCAATATCGTTTCTGTCCCTTGAATCATTTTCTTCGAGCTTCTTTCCATCTCTATCTGTCAGGGGAGTGGCAGGTGCTTTGTATCCATATCCTATTGATTTCCAAACATTGAATCCTTGTGCTTGTATATAAGTTTTCATTCTTCTACTCCAGAAAGAATAGTTCTCACCATCAAACTGTGGTACCCTAATATCTAGCATGATCCATGATCTCCTTCCAGTGGTTAGACCGCTTCTTGAAGACCTGCTCTGATACCAATTGTTGGATTACTGAGAAGGGGGGGAATCAATAATGAACAATTTATTACTTTTAACCACAATATATTCTTTAACAATATTCAACAGTTTATCATTAGCATTCAGTATGTCATCAACAATATAATCATAAACAACATCACATCACCATAGATACACAATACACTAGAATTTAAGTGGAAACCCAAATGGGAGAAAACCACAGAATGCTTTTCTTATATATCAAAAGATTACATGCATTGGAAGCACCAACTTCCTGATTCTCCAACTACAACTAGAAGGAGGCTCCAACCCCCTATTCTCAGGCTCCAACTTGAAGGAAGATACAACTCCCCAAATTCTCTGTCTCCAACCAAAAGGAGGATACAACACCCTGAGTTCTTTGGCTCCAATCAGAAGGTCGATACAATCACCTATCCTTGCCCCGTTCAACCACCCTGCAATATAAGAGTAGACCAACTGACACTATCACAAACTATGCCACTATCACTACATCTATCACTCTACCTCTGCCACTGTCATTGTCTTTGTCATTGTCACATCAACCTGTATATTCTCATCAACCAAGTAAACATGTACAATGCCCTACATCAACCATATGCATATATGTACCATATCATCAATGAAGTATATCAAAGAACCAATGCATGTTCCTCATGCATATGCCACCATACAACATGAATATGCTTCAACCATGTACAATCAACTCAAAGATATGAACTATAAGAACCATGTCATATGTTGAACCAAATATAAGAGTGGTCCTCACTAAGATATACCATATCCAAATAACAAACCAATCATACCAAGTTTGCCTCAACCATACACCATATCATGACTAAAAGTAACCATCAAAACAAGTATACAACCATACCAATACCTCTGTACTTGATCTGAAACTTTGATATGTTAACTTGTAACCTTCAGACTTCAGGGACCTGGTACCAACATTTACTCAACCATTCATGAGCTTTTTTACAATTACATGAATTTCTCTTTGTTGCCCGCGTATATACATGTTTTTTTCCATTGTATCCCACATGCATACACTCCCTTTATGACCTGGAACTCGTGTATACCTTAGAAACTAGGGTTTTTTGCAACTCTGAAACTTTCACCTTTGACCTTCCTTTGCTACCTCAGAAAAATATACTACAACCTTAGCAGAAAGATCACTAGATCACAAGAAATATAAGCAATGAATAAGTGTGTGAGTGTACTTGTGAATGACTCCTTGAGGTGTTTATATACTTGTTCTAGGTAACTCCTCTTGGGGCTTACAAATTCACAAAGTCATATCTCCTTAACCCTGAGGAACTATGTGGCGTTTCACATATCATCGGAAATGGAATGAAGAGTACTATCCATTTATGAGTGTCTTGTCTACATTTACTCTATCTGTCATGTCCATATTCCTCATTCAACTTCGGGTACCAAAACCACACTACCAGGGCTTCTTCAATGGTTGACATCAATGACAACCAAAATATCAACAAGATGTTGAAGTTTAATGTGGGAAGAGACTTTTGATATACTCTAAGTTGTGAAGGAAAGGGAAATATTATTCTCTCATGAAGAAGAAAATGAAGAAGAGGAAGAAGCAAAGGGAGAAGAGGAGAGAATCAATGGAGAAGAAGGAAAAGAAAAGAATAAGATATGAAGCAGGAAATAATAATGGTAGAAGCACATCAGAAGAAGACTTGAGTTCATTAAATTTTTTGTTTTGTGAATTTCTCTTGGACTCTATAAACATGGTTGAGACTTAGACCACTAGGATCTTCCCATTTTAGTACTTTGATGAATATTTTTATCCAATAGTTATTTACAACCATAGTGAAACCCATTGAGGAATTTTGTTTGTGATTTTGTAAATTTGAAAATTAATATAAAGTGTTGATTATGAAGAATTTGGTTTTCCCTTATGCGTGCTTGTTTTCTTTCAAACATCGGTGTGCTTCCTTATTTTCTATGTTCTTTGATTTTTTCATGGCAACCTTGACAGTTGTGGTTTTAAATACAATCCCATGGTTGTATTAGTTTGGTAATAGAGTAGGCTAAGACTTGCATGTGAATTGAAGAACAATTCCATCAAAGGAGAGATTTTTGAATATAATTCTTTTGGGAGAACATAGTACCAAAAAAAAAAAATTGTAGGGTAGAACTATGACAATAAGAATCACATAAAGAGAAACAACATGACACACATAAGAGGAGTAATAATACCATCATGGGGAAGAGGAAAATGTAGAGGAGCTACAAATGATATTACCCAGATGTTGAGGGACATGTTAGTCATAATGGATGCCATAGAGGCAACTTAGAGAAGGGTGGATGCAATAGATTTTCATGATGAGAAGAGAGAAGTAGAGGCTCCATAAGTGGAAGTTGAAGCCCCAGAAGAAAGGATTATCGAGACATTGACATATTGGATAGGTAGGCCAAATATGGAAACACCTACCTACTCAGGAAGCTTATACATATAAGAGATAATTGATTAGATTGGAGACATGCATCCCTATGGTTGGATAATGTATAGTTTGATAGGTAGAGAAGAGGAAAATATAAATTTAAGGCTTGGGATGGGATGGTTCCCAAGATAAAGGGTAAATTTTTGCTTGTGGATTACTCTTTGAACTTGTGCAAGAAGTTGTAGATCCTAAGACAAAAACAAATAATAGTGAAGAATTACACAAAAGGATTTTACAGTCTGTCCATTAGATATGGACAAAGTGATGAAAGAGATGAGGCTATTGATATATACATGAATGGCCTTTGATATGATATTCAATATGATTTTGGAAAGAATTTAGTTAGTTGGAGAGGTCTATCAACTTTGTTTGAAGGCATAAGAGAAGCTCTCAAGAAAGCAACAAGTTCCCATGGTAAAGGAATAAGGGGTAGAGGAAAGAACATGTATACAAGAGAACAAAGAAACAAAATCAAGGGAGAAGAAGGTAACAACACAAGCATTGTAACCCAAGAAAATAGAATAAATTATGAAACACCTAGAGGTCGAGGAACTCCTAGAGGTAGAGGAGAAATATTTGGAGGAGCATGCTTCAAGTGTGGAGCATTAGGGCATAGGTCTTATGAGTGTCCATAGAATTAAAATAGGAATATAAATCAAGAAGTAAAAACCCACATTGCCAAAGGATATGAAAGAATAGTTGGATGAATGGTTGGGGATAACATCGATGAAGTGCAACAAGAGAATGGGGAAAGTCTCATGTTTCAGAGAGTGTTGTTGAAGCCAGGGCACTAGCCTGAAAGGGAAGAGATGGAACAACACAAGGAAATTTTCAAATCAAATGAAATAGTAGAGGTAAGTGTTGTTAACTTAACATCGAAGGAATTTATTAAGAATATGAAATTTAAGTGCACCCTGCATCTAAATGCCTACCAAGTCTCTTGGTTGTAAGAGGGACACAATGTCACTATTTCAGAACAATGCTTCATAAATTTCTATCTTGGGAATTATCATGAACAAGTCTTATGTGATGCAGTATCAATGGATACTTCTATTTGTTGTTGGGGAGACCTTGGAAATTTGATCAGAGAGTTGTTCTTGATGGAGTAAAGAAAAAATATTTGTTGGAGAAGGGTAAAAATAAGTTTAATTTCTTCACATGAAGGAGGGAAAAAGGAGACAAAAAAAATGATAATTACAATAGTGGTAGTATAATGATATTATGCACAACCACAACATTATTGAAAGAAGAAAGGAGGGCAAGATGTTGTTTCTCCATTTTACCAAGACTTTAATTTCATAAGAGAACACAAGTGTTATAGGAAAATCCCCCTGCAGACAAGTGGATTTCCTCTTGAACCCTAAATCTCTAAGATCAAGACAGAAAGGTGCTAACTTTGGTCATTGACATCATTTTAAACCTAGCTAAGTCAATCAAATAGAGAAAAGGAAGAAGAATGTACCTTTTTGTCGATGTTTTTCCTTGCCTAGTCCAAGTGGAGCCTTGATCCCCAAGCTATTCAACAAGTCCTGAAATCCAATAACAACAAAGACAAAACAACTTCCTATTCTATCATGATTAATCCAAAACTAGATCTATCTATCAAAGACAAGTTCATGTAGGCATACACAACCCTGAAAGAAATAGGCCAAGCACATGTATTAATGAGAACTAGATATCGATACTTATAGACCTTTGATGAAGTTGCAACAACCTCTTCCAGCTCTCCTTGTCCATCCCCTTGCTCAAATAATCCACAATCAAAATGAATATGCTTTACTGATTATCTCCCTTATGAGATCACAAGTTTGACGCCTTCAATATCTTCCCTTTTCACCATGAAGAGGCCTCCTTATATAGGCTTGGAGAGGCCTAACCACTTTATAGATTTTTGGGATAGGTTGAGGATCTTTCTCCATCAATTGTGGATTCTCCCTAAGATCAAGCCTTGACCTCATATTTGAATCCAACTAAATCCAGAGATGAGGGGGATTTTTCCCTGATTTTCCTCAACAACCCAAGATTCCCTCAAATAGCCCAGTGCTCCCTCAGAATGGGGCACAGAGTGTTGCAACGCTCCCCCAAAGGAGGGCAGGGTGCGCTGGCACTCCCTGACAGTGGGTATGGGAGTGCTAGCCTTCAAAAATGAATTTTGAGTGGTATTTTTTATAGTAAAATATTTGTACTCGTTGTCATGTGATTTCTCCTTCTTAAACCAGTCTTTGAGGGTGTCTTTGAAGTGTCCTTGTGATTTCGTTCGAGACAAAACATAGGCAAGATGATTGTATGATGTCTACGACACTTATGGATAAAATGAGACACTGGTAATGAAGAAAATAGGTCATCATTGAAATGAGTAATTTTGATGTGTAACAGATTGCCCCCCAAAGTGTGAAGTTAGAAGACGCGATGATTGAAGTACTTTGTATACTTTTTCGAGCAAGGGTATGGACTCGGAGAACCTGGTAGAAGTTGCACACAACGATCAAACAAATATTATGATATGTTTCAAACCCAAGGCAGGAATACCTATGCTTGGGTGATAAAAACTTGCAAGGTATGGCTGCCATAAAATACACTGCGGATCCATAATTGTATTGACAAAAAAGTATAGCCACCCAAGATACAATGTGGATCTATACTTACATGACATGAACTAATCGTAGCCATGAAAAATACACAGTGGATCTACGAGATGAAAAGACATATCCACGGAACAATACAAAGTGGATCTATGTGACAGTATATGTGTCAATATTCAAGAGAAACTCAGTCGCAACCTGGGCAAAGTACATACCAGAGTGATCACTCAACCCAGGGTCTTCTTACCAATCCTGATGCAGTATGAGTCTAACCATGTGAATAGATGTTCTGATGTTGAACATGGCATAAACCACTTGATTACAGGTCAATGAGGTAAACTATTAACAAGTGTGAGGGAAATCACCATTGATGTCATTGATTCCCAAGGTACCCTAATACACTTCAGCGAATGTGAATAGATGAGGTGAAGTCGAACATTCATGGAATCATCTGATCAGGGGTCAATTATGTAAACCCACTGTCGGAAGTGAGGAGGCCTGCCATTGAGGTATGCATGTCCCAAGGTACTAATTGGTTTCTAAGTCTAGTTCCCGGATGATGGGTTGAAGTCGATAAGAATAGACTCGTCGCAGGAGAGCCTTGATGTATCCCCCATCAACGACACAAAATTGACACGGAGATGTAAATTGGTAGATCATATGAACATGGACTGACATGGGTATTGAAACAGGATATTTGTGATGGTTGACTCTCGAGGTAGATACTTCCCTTGAACACTGAGGCACAACAGCAGAAACATGACATTGACCAAAACATGATGATGCAATGGAAACTGTGACTTTCGTCAGGTGACCCAAAGGAGTAAAGAAACTCAGAGGATTGGTTCAGTCAATTAAAATGTATGCAAAGACAAAGTGTTGTTTTCAAGGGCGATTGTAAGAGTAACTGGTGATGTTTTCAAAAATTGTGTGGCTTGCTTCCTTCAAATTTCCCCCCCATCCAGATAGACGAGTACCTCTTTTTAATTTCATGATCTTGAGGAGGGTAACACATGCTCAATATAACTCAGCTTCAGCAAGTCCCTCTTCCTTTGTTTAACAAACTGAAAGAGGTAAGGGTTTGGTTCCATATGGGCCCTTCAATGTATGATTTTTTAACAAGTCCAGAGAAGGTAAAATCGATGATTTTTCATGTTTAGAGAGTCTGAAAAGAACTTAAAGACGACTCCAGTGTTGTCCTTTTTTGTAATGTTAGTCTCACGAGGCCGAAGAAGAGATAAATTATCACTCAAAATACTCCATTTCAAAACTTTTAACGAGTGGGAAAGGAAGCAAGATCACTCGACAATATTTTCATGTTTAGAGAGTCTGAAAAGAGCTTAAAGACGACTCTAGGGGGTTCCTTTTTTGTGTATTTATGCGAGTCTGAAAAAGAGATAAAAGTTTACTCGGTGCGTTCTCGTGTTTTTTCGAGCGTAAGAACGAACAAAGATCATGCTCGTTAATGCGACAAGATAAAAATCGAACAAAAATTCTATGAAACTTTCCAATAATGATAAAAATGAACACCAGGGTATTAATAATGCCTCCAAAATATTTCTCAAAGCCAAAAATAACTATGTTTTAGAAAAACTGAAATTTTATAATAGTAAAATAGGGTAAAAATGCCTTTTACCAATTCATTTGTGCAAATATTTTTAGCAGTGGAGAAATTGAGCTTTAGAGGGTGATTCTTGAATTCATCGGTGCCAGAGCTATGGTCATCTATTTCTGTTGTCGTCTAGAGCAGGTTGGCCTCTTTTTATTTCCTTCAATTTGTATGGTTTACATTTTAGTTTTGGGTAATTATTGGGCTTTAAAAATGAGTCTCTGGGAGGTCTCAAGGGATGAAAAGGGCTCAGTGCTCCCCTAGAATGCTAGGGGGAGTGCTGCCCAATTTTTTAATGCTCCTCCAATTCTAGTGAAAGTGAGCCAGCCCTCTGTTGAAGCAGTGAAGGAGGCGCTACCCAAAAAGCACAAAAAATGCCCAAAAACGCCCAAAAACCTCGGCGCTCTTCTAAAATACTAGGGGGAGCATTTTGAAAAAAAGATAACGCTCTGGTGAGTCCTTTATAGGAACATTGGTGCTTTGATGGGAGATTAAAGGGAGCATTGGCATCATGAACAAAGAAAAAAAATGATTTTTAAGTTTTTATTGCCCAAAATTTCGTCAATGTAACATGACTAATGATATTTGATTGATGATGATTCTAGGTAACTTCGACGAAAGTCATGATTGAGTGGAAATAAAGAGAGCATGAGCTCAATGATGTGGATGCCTTGAAAAGTCCCCGATCAAGGGCCACATTGAGGAACTGCGGTCTCCTCAAGTCCTTTAAGATGAAAAATATGAAGAAGGAAGTTCTCCTTCTCAAGTAGATGATTGGGTTATGGAACACTGTGGAACAGGGGTTCCAAATTGGGACACAAATTCTTACCATCGAGTTGGAGGATGTTTATTTCCTGATCGGCCTCTCAAAGAGAGGGGCTCCTGTTATCTTATTTGGACAGAGGGAACTTCGCATGCCGATAGAAGATTACTTGGCAAATCATTGTGTCCTAGGATTGAGATTGGTGGGAGGTAGAATTGCAACAAAAGATATCATAGATCTACCTCTTTGATCCATTCTATTTTCCATCACGACTTTAGCAGGGAGTACCAGCTTGCACTTGGTTTCGAGATCGCAGGTGGCCTATGATTTGCAATGTTTAGAGCCAATTGTGTTTAACTAGAGTGCGACATTCCTTCAAAATGTGAAGGAGAATATTTCGAGATGTCGGACGGGGCAACAAAAGAAGTTTGGATATGGTTCATTTTTGGTCTCGTTCTTCCTATAACACATTCCCCATATGCAAACACAGATTGCATTAGCAGTACAACTAGCAGGTGAACCACGCATGGAACGTTGGACAAGTCTGTTTATGAGGTTGGGAATAGAGTCAGAGTTCATATTTACAGGCGACTTATTTTCTTGGCTGAGATGCCAGTTGATCGTTATAGAGGACTTCCCATACACCGAAGTGGAATTCTGAGGGAGCATGGACCTAGTTCTTCCAGATGGAATGGACTGGGATGTGTCAGGTGAGAAACCAAAACAATCTTGTCAAGTGTTTTTTTATTTTAAAGTTTATATTATTTTTTGGGGGTACTTAGAAGAGTTTTTTAACAGACGTATTGTTTCATTTGCATATAGGGGAGCAGCACGTCCAGTAGAGGTGCCGACACTGGGGCGTCATGGATATGCTCAGATAGCAGTATATCATGAGGTAGCAGAAGGGGGTCTCTAGGAGGTTGAGAGAAACCTCTGTGGTCTCACGATGGGTGTCCCTCCTCTTAGGAGGCATGACATACCCTTTCATCTACAGAGACATACATTGGGATTCCATGAGGCTATTAACTTCTTACTGAGACGAGTAGCATGTGTGGTAGTGTGCTACTCAGAGCACAATGTGATGCAGGAGGACTAGGACCTCTCTGATGTTTTTTGTATAGACTATATGATGATGTTATGGGCATGGGAACCCAACATTTTTACCTTCTGTGTACTTTTTGATGTAATGAAACATTTTTTGTCACGTCGTATATATATATATATATATATATATATATATATATATATATATATATATATATATATATATATATATATATATATATATATATATATATATATATATATATATATATATATATATACATATCTGAGTTTTTATGATGCCAAATGATGTTTGCAAATAATGATGTCTTTTTGTGATGCATTTAATTTACATGTGATGTATGATTTATATCCTTTATGAAACCTCATCTATGTGCGAGATACCGATCCATGATGTAATTGGCTAACGAATCTGAAGTTGTATTAAGTCCTCTTGGTATGTGTCTATATTTGATAAAATCAAACATTCTTTCAATACAACTAACTCGTAGATGGAGACACAATAGGATAGGATTGTGAATAGTGTAGATTCAATTAAGTTGACAGACCACAAGTTGAGAGTCTGGGTTAATGAGCATATGAGATATACCTAGGGAGGAGGCTATGGTTAAAATTCGGATGGCATCATGATATGCTGCCATGTTGTTAGTCACTGATCCTAAGCAAATACTTCCTGAACTCACCAACTCGCCAGAGTGGTAAATGACCCAAGCCGCAGAAGCAATGTTTTGGGTGTGTCGACTAGCACCATCCACAAACCCGACAAAGATAGGAAAGGAAGATGTCATCTTCACACACAAACACAAGACAAAGTATAAGCGGCTAAGGTAAAACTCGTTCACTCAAGAGGAAAATACACACCAAAATAAAAATACAATAGTGTACAAAGCACACATACTAGATGTCCTATGCATAGTACTTCTTAAGGTAAAGCTCATTTTGGGGCTCACCCAAGGATATTTCGTCGTAGTCAACTAGATCATAGGCGCCTCTATGTAAAACACATTTCACGATGTAAGGACCATGCCATAGAGGTTCTAACTTGCATGTCCCTAACTTATCATGAGCCTGGTCATAAATGAGGACTAGGTCTCCTTCTGCGAAAGTACGAGGATGGATGGATTTGTTGTATTGATTCTTGATTCGCTTTTGATACGTATCGTTAACGAGAGCGACATCACGACGTGTTTCATCCAACCTAATCAGGTTTAAGAAGTGTTCTTATTCAGTAGAAGTATGAGGCAGGAGTTCTACTTTGAGTTTCAACGAGGGAATTTCGCACTCGATTGGTAAAACAACTTCTATGCCATATACTAACTGGAAAGGAGTGAATCCAGTAGAAGTTTTCACTGAAGTACGGTAAGAACAGAGAGTGGAGAAAATTTGTAGGTGCCAAGATGTCTTGTTTTCCCCTACCATACATTGAATCATGGTTTTAAGGACCTTTTTGATAGGTTCAACTTGTCCATTTTCTTGAGGATAGTACGGGATGAGTTCTCATGGAGAAAACCCAACTTGGCATGCAACTCACTCATCATCTGGTTTTGAAAGTGTGAACCATGATCAGTGACAATGACTTGTGGAACACCAAAGCGAGTGATGATGTGGTTGAAGAAGAAAAGAGCTGCAATACGACCATCATTCAGAAAGGTAGGCATAGCCTCAACCCATTTTGTGAAGTAATTGACGACGATGATGATGTAACCATGCCCTTCGACTGAGGTAGGTTTACACTGCATGAAATCAATGCCCCATTTGGAAAAGGGGGCGATGGAAATAATGGGATGCAACGGAGCGGGGTGGGTGCGTGCCTTTTTGTGAAAAACTTGGCAGGGTGGGAATTTTTTGATGGCATCAATACAACCTTTGAAGATAGAGGGCCAAAAGTAGCTGACACGTAATATTTTCTGAGTTGTAGCCATCCCATAAATATGACCGCCACAGGCTCCAAGGTGACAGTCATTAAGAACACGTTCAGCCTCTTCATGAGTCAAACATCATCGTAGGACAGTATCAATGCCACGATGATACAAAGTGTCACCGAGGATAAGGTAGCGACGAGAATGGTGATGAATATGTCGATGTTCTTCACGAGAGATATCAGGTTGAAAATGTTGGGTCTGGAGATAAAGGAGGATATCTCCATACAAAGGATCGAACGTGTTGATGAGGAACATAGTTTCATTGGGGAGAGAATCTTTGGGCTCCGTATCTTCATAAGCATGGGGAAGGTCGCAGATAAGCTCTGTAAACACCAAGGATTTTTTAGCTTTGGAATTAGCAAACTTGAGATCGAATTCTTGAAGGATGATGATCCATTTGGAATATTTTCCCCCAAGAAATTGATGTGTCAGAATGCGATACATGGGGTTAGAGTCCGCGATAATTGTGGTGGTGCGTAGAAAAATGTAATGATGAAATCTCTTGACAATGATGACTACTTCCAGAGCCAACTTCTCAACATGTGAATATCGGAGCTCTGGACCAGATAGACTTTTTCTCAAATAATATATCACATGTTCTTCACCGTTAGGGTCCTCTTGAACTAACACCATTGCAATAGTGGAAGTAGAGGCTGCTAAGTAAAGGATATAGTCCTTCGTATAATTTGGAGGATGCAATAGAGGTGCGTTGGTCAATTCATGCTTAAGATCAACAAAATATCGTTGAGCAGTGTCATCCCAGATCAAAGGAGTGTCTTTCTGCAACAATCGCATAAATCCTTTGGTAATCTCAGCGTAGTTACAAATTAAACGACAAATAAAGTTTTCTTTCCCCTGCAAACTTTGGAGTTGTGCCAAATTATTAGGTGGAGATAAAGCAAGGATAGCCTTAATTTTTAAGGGATCCACCCAAATCTCATCCTTGGAAACAACAAATTCGAGGAGTCGAACGATTCGACATCAAAGATACACTTGTGCGAGTTCAAACAAATGTGGTAGAACCGACATCGAATAAAAATAACCCATAGATGACCAAAATGGTCTGATCGATTGGATGAATGGGTAGGTAAATTGTCGAGGTAAGGTTCTGCAATATGTTTGATATCGTGGAAATCATATGAAGCACCAATGTTTTTGAGGAAAAACGATATTTTCCGATAGGCAAAATTTCCCCACGAGCATATGAAGGTTGTCTTATGCTAATCAGTGGGTAAAATGTCAATCTGGTTGTACCCTGAGAAAGCATCCATGAAAGAGAAAATCACACTACTGGCACAATTATCAATGATTTGGTCAATGAAGGGCGTAGGGTAATTGTCTTTCAGACAAGCCTTATTGAGGTCCCTATAATCAACATAGACATGAATGGTCCCTTGCTTCTTAGTGACCAGAACAATATTTGAAACCCATTCCGTCAAAGGGACAAGATATATGAAGCCAAATTTCAACAATTTTTCAACTTCTGCCTTGATAGTCGTGGTCTTCTTAGGATGGATCAGGCATAGTTTTTGTCGAACAGGTGTTAAACCTGGGTAAGTTTTAATCTCATGCACAATGATCGAAGGATCGATCCCTGGCATTTCTTCATAGCTCCAAGGGAAGACATCGTGGAATTATTTAAATAAAGCAGTATAATAAACCACTTCCTCGGGCGAACAATTAGCACTGAGATTAATATTTTCCACGACACCTTCCTTGATCGAAATGTCAATAACGACCGTAGAGGTAATGTTTCCTAAAATCCCCTCAGAAATAGTATCTTGTGTAAGTATGGGTGATTGTGGAAAGTTGACAACATCGGGGGGGGGGATATAGAGTGTATATATTCCTGTATTTCTTCAAGAGGTGGAAGAAAAGAGGATCAATGATGGTTATCATCCCAAGGTACATCGTCAATGCTAAACATTTCCATAATAGATTCATCGGACGAAAATATTTGAGAAATGTAGTCAAAGGTAGACGTCAAGGAATTCAACTAAGATGGCATCGAGTAAGTGTTGGGTGCCAAGAGATGTTGGTCATCTGAGGAAGGAGAGGTTGATTGAATAGCATCATATGAAGCCTCAGCTGGACTAAGTGGCATGGTGTCACCTAGTGTATCAAACTCTAGAGGACTAGGTACAATCTAAGGATCAGATGATTCCAAAGACTGATAAGTCATAGTTGAAATCATATTGATTGTGGAAATATGATGCATGGTAGGAGGGAGTGGTGCAGGGAAGGTACCCATAAGGGTGGAATATTTTAACAATCCTACACCAAAACTTTCATACATGATATTGTGATCTCCCAAGAAAGGAATATTGTTGGTAGTGGGAGCGCGGGCGTCAGGCGTATAGAAATCTAACTGATCGATAGTGACAATTTTTCCCTGGTGAGGAAATTGTACACATTGAAACACTGATGAAGCGACGACAGTCATAGAATAAAACCAACTTATTCTTAGTAATAAGTTGTAATTGAGGGGAGCATCGACCACCTCGACTTCAACAGAGACGATTTTTCCACCCAACTGGATGGATAGGGACTGCAAAAGACCATGAGGATGAAAACCTCGCCCATCGAATGAGCACAAAATCATTGGGGATTTTTTAAGTGTGGGTGATTTTAAGCCTTTCCAACAAGACAAATACATGACACAAGTAGAGTCTCCCTCATCCAAGATAGTGCGGTGAATTTGTTGATTGTGAACAACAACGTCAATTTGAAAAGCAATTTGGTGAGAGAGTTGAGACTTAAAATTGTCTAGGTTAAACGTGATATTGTTGGACGTCTCAGTATCAAAAGCGCCAATAAAAGCCAAGAGCATTCCATGTTGACTTGGGCAGTGCTGTAGAAATTCTAACGCAGACATAGCACATGGTGCTTGAGACAAATCTTCAACAATGTTGTAGTTTTGGGCGACATGTGAACTAGGATTGAAAGTAGATTTACGGATAGTGCTCTTGGGAGGGCGTAATATAGAGTCGAACATAGGTTTCTCTATCTGAAGTGATCCAGACGGAGGACTAACAGATGGAGGACTAATGGAGGATGGTGATGGATGCGATAAGGTACCGTTAGTGACCTTTCCTTTGTCATGTTTAGCTGGCATGTTGTAGGTTGTAGAGAGAGTGGTTAAATCAATCTCGTTAAACATATAAATATGGGCACTTGTCAAGGTTTCATCATTAGAAGGGTGGCTAGAACTGCCCCCGGAGAGGGGGTTTGAGCAACCATAGATTTTTGCTGAGGAAAAGGTTGAGTAAGCATGGCGGGCTGGGAATTCCCCTTAAAACATTTTTCCACTTCATCATGATGTGGATAGTCTCGAGTGTAGTGATTGTCACCACAAATAAGACATGCAAATTTTGTCTTCTATTGTGGTTGCTTTTCGGTAGCAGGTGGTGGGTTTTGAGCTTTGGGTTGTTCATTTTTATTATTCTTCTTGGTTTTGTTCTTTGTCTTCTTCTTACCTTCGGATTGTGGTGAAGGGGCAGAGTGAACTGCATTCACCTCAGAGATTTGATTTTGGGGGGAGGTAGAGGAGAGTGAGGTCGAACTGGGAGTGGGTGCTGAAGCAAATCGAATTGTCATTCCAGTCAACTGGGAAGAAGATTGGGTTTTGACGGAGCCGATAACTCCATCCGCATGTGACGTGGATGAAGGTTTAGATGGATCGGTAGTGGCACGGGTAGCATTTGGGATCAACTCATAAAAAGTACTAGATTGTGAATAGACCAAATCTAAGTACTGAGCCCTAGCAATGGCTTCTTCCTCGATGACTACACCACCCATGGAAACATCACAATCAGGAGTAACAGTGATTTAGTAAACCATTCCGCCAATAACTGGTCAGGAATGATTGCTTTGATCAACCTTCATCGTCATCTCCACTCGTGAATATGTTCGGAGATATGTATGGAGTTAGTCTGATGAAGGGAGGTCGAGAGTTTGGTACCCATCTCATAACGAATGGGTAGTTGAAAGTGTGTGAGAAAGGACATAGCAAGGGAGTTGAAATCTTGGAACGAACCACGTGGAAGTTCAATATACCACTTGGTTGTTGAGCCCGTAAGTGTTCACTGAAAAATACATAAATGTATAGAATCGTCTATTAAGGAGTTTGATGAACACTATAAATGAGAATTCATCACATGATTGTTTGGGTCTTCTCCAGGTTTACCGTCAAATTTTGGAATATCGGAAGGTAATTTAGCAGGGATCACTAGCCAAAAAGGATAATGCAATATAAGATCATTGGTCAACCGAGACAAGTCTAGGAGATATAGAGTTGAGAGAAATGGTATTTGTCGGTTAACTTGAGGATGATACTGGTGTGGCATAGGGACACCAATAGGACCATAAACTAGGTTAGGTGGACAATTGTATCCAGTAGGTCCTCCTACATACGGTTGTTGCTGACCAGAATAAACATGATTCGATGATGGTTGAGAAACATGTGCAAATGGAGGATAACTTGATGGGTTCTGAGGATTATAAGTCGGTTGATAGGTTTTCCCATAAGGGGGATAAACATTTTTTCCATAAGGAGGATAAGGTTGTTGTTTTCCTTGAGGATGTTTCTCCCCTAGGGAATAGCGGATTTCCAGGAAAAGGAATGTGCCAAGGATTTGGTGTCACATTTTGTCCATACAACAGGTTAGGGACTCCAGTATAAGATTGCCCCCCAAGTTGATATCGTGTCCCCATTTGAGTTTGACTCCCAAATGGAGGTTTCCCCCCAATGTGAGTTTGAGTGACTAGAGGGATCTGGAAACCAGAAGGGAATGAATGATTAGAGGCGCCAACCGAATTAGAACCACCAAGACCAGCTCCTCCAAATAAAGGTGTAGGTATATAACTTCCAGGTGTAACTTGGGTAGTGTTGGTAATGGAAGGATTCATAGCTCTGTACCCAAGTGGAATTGATGGATTTGGTCTAAGTGGTGTTCCAATTGGAGCCTGGGATGGTGTCACATTTCCGGTGGGGATTGTAGAAACATGCGGGACCATAATGGAATGGGCCATCTAGAGAGAAATGATCGAGCGAGGATTAACTGACTGTGTGTCTGACATGATGGTGGCACTGTTGGGTGTACTAGAAAAGTGATCTAATAATACCGTGTAAGTAGCAGACGTTTCAGGCAATTGGGAGATGACAAGTATATCAGAACTTGCCCCTGAGCCGAAAACATCCCACACTATGAGAGGCGGGTTTCTAAATATGTCAGTAGTCCAAAAGGGTTTCTCACCTTTAGGGCCTGTGAGGGGTTCGATCGGTATTCCAAAAGTATCAACAAAAATTTCTCCGGATGAATTTAGTTGGAGAATACGTCTCTCGTAACCATGAGGAAGTCGAAAAGACTCTAGAGAATTGGAAATTCTGAAATGTTCTAAAGAGTTAGTTCTTTCCACTTGTGAAGTGGCGGTGTCTTTAACCTCACTTTGTTGAGGAGATCCCTCTAGTGGATAAGTAAGAAAAGGTTGGTAACCCTTGAGATCTTTCGGGTGTAGCCCTTGCATTTTGCGTGAACGGTGTGGAGGAATATTGCCCAAACCAAATACTTTATGGAAAAAATCTATGGCCAACTAACGAAAAGAAACATCATACACTAATAAAATTTAGGAATCAAAACCAAGCAAACAAAACCTTCTCTCGATGGCCGTACTAGTTGGTGATGAAATCCAACATCATGTAACCAAGTCAAGGAGGAGTTAGGATACGAGCGGGTGGAACAGTTACAATCGTGGCCTTCTTAACAAACTTATGCCTTGGTGCAATATTCCATGCAGTAATTGTGGATTTACCCTCCAACAAGCCCGAGTGATTTTGACCACAGTCTGTTCCAGGTACAACGAAGACTTCCCTTCACTGTCACCTCATGTAAAGACCCTAAATATTATGGCTACTAAGGACACCAACTCAAATGTCGACCCCTAGGTGGGTACAATCGACAGTCTAGTTTGAACGTATGGGCAGGATAACAAGTCTAAAATCCTTCGAGAGAACTGAGGACAAGTGAACCGATAGAACTCCAGAGGACCCCAAACAGATTCAGAATTCATGAAGCATTGATACCAAATGAAGACAGTTGAGCCTCGATAAGAACCCCCAATATACGATCTAACTACTACGAATGGTTGAACCATGGAGGGATAATCTCTGTAACTCTCCTAAACGCGACCTCGTGCGTAACCCCTATGTAAGAGGGGGATCCCAGAAATCTTATACGAAAATTGGATTTTCTCTCCCTATCGCAAGATGGTAATGTTTGTTTTGAATTCTTTGGAGAGTTGTACTCACAACCTAATCCAAAGCACTAATCCTAGTCTAATTTTAGTGGAAGATTCTAAAAACAAAAAGTTCTAGATCAATTTTAATTAGCGTTGATTTTGCAGTTGTTCTTTACTTAGGGGTATATGAGAGTGAAATTGATGATATTATGACTTAATTCCCAAAAAATGCATAAGAAATGATAAGCAGTCTTTTCTTTCAATGAATGTCTATTTAAGGGAAGGAGAAGGCAATTTATTTTCATTGTCAAACACTAAGATGCAATAACCTCATGCAACTGTTTCTCAATCAAGAATCCAATATGATGCTAAAATATTCATAAATTTGTTCTAATATCCAAAAACCAATCATGAATTTTATTTATTTATTTTTTAAATGTGATTGATAATCAATTTGATGTAAAAATTCCTATGTCATGCAAACTTCAAGATCTATGAGATTTAAGAAATCAGAATCCAACTTCACATAAACAAAAACACACTCTCGTTGTGATCAAACAAGAAATACAAAGAAAACCAAATTTGCAAAAAGAAAACCAAAAATATCAAAACAGAAGAAAATTCCTAAAAAAATGACCTCAAAGATCACATGGAATGGTGCACATATCTTTGAATTCCCTTACAACAACTTTCATTCAATCAGATAAGTGAAAAAGTAGTGGGTCGACTCCAAATCGTAGGGAAAAAGAGTGACTCAAAGTAAGGAAGAAAGATGTCAAAAATCCAAACAAAACATCATCAATTCTTAGAAACCAAAATGTTGGAGGCCAAAAACAAGGACACATTGAGATGGTAATAGCCATGAGCAGATGAAAAAGCAAAAACTAGACTCAGAGATCAAGTCCCAAAAATATTTTTAGTAGAAAAAGGCCAGCGCTCTGGTGTCAAGGGTACTATAGCGTTGCAACACTCTGTGGGAGCCTGCAAGGTATTGTCAGTGCTCTGGTGGTAGAGGCAGGGGAGCGCTGGGTTCTCAGAAAACAAAAATATTGCCCAGAACTCAAAAAAACTCAGGAAATCTAGAAATTGAGTGTGTATGGAATGAATCTAAGGGCCAACAACACATCTAATAATCAGAGACACAACATGAATAAGATCTAAAGTGATAAAAGGTCAAAAACAAGACCTAGGAAGGAAACCAAAACTGAAAGCTTCGGTCCCCAGTGGAGTCGCCAATTTTTGTTACAGGAAAATCCCCCTGCGGACAAGTGGATTTCCTCTTGAACCCTAAATCTCTAATATCAAGAAAGAAAGATGATAACTTTGGTCACTGACATCCTTTTAAACCTAGCTAAGTCAATCAAATAGAGAAAAGGAAGAAGAATGTACCTTTTTGTCAATTTTTGTCCTTGCCTAGTCCAAGTTGAGCCTTGATCCCCAAGCTCTTCAACAAGTCCTGCAATCCAATAAAAACAAAGACAAAACAACTTCCTATTCTACCATGATTAATCTAAAACTAGATCTATCTATCAAAGACAAGTTCATTTAGGCATACACAACCTTGAAAGTTAATAAGAACTAGATAGCAATACTTACAGACCTTTGATGAAGTTGCAACAGCCTCTTCCATCTCTCCTTGTCCAACCCCCTGCTCAAATAATCCACAATAAATTTGAATATGATTTACTGATTATCTCCCTTATGAGATCATAAGTTTGATGCCTTCAATGTCTTCCCTTTTCACCATGAATAGGCCTCCTTATATAGGCTTGGAGAGGCCTAACCACTTTAGAGATTCTTGGAATAGGTTGAGGATATTTCTCCATCAATTGTGGATCCTCCCTAAGATCCAACCTTGACCTAAGATTCTAATCTAACTAACTCCAGAGATGAGGAGGATTTTTCCCTGATTTTCCTCAACAGCCCAAGATTTCCTCAAATAGCCCAACGCTCCCTCAGAATGGGGCACAGAGTGTTGCAATTCTCCCCCAAAGGAGGGAAGGGAGCACTGGCACTCCCTGACAGTGGGTAGGGGAGTGCTGGCCTTCAAAAATGAATTCTGAGTGGTCGTTTTCATAGTAAAATCTTTGTACTCTTTGTCATGTGATTTCTCCTTCTTAAACCAGTCTTTGAGGGTGTCTTTGAAGTGTCCTTGTGATGTCGTTCGAGACACGACATAGGAAAGATGATTGTATGATGTCTGCGACACTTATGGATAAAATGTGACACTTGTGACACAGGTAATGAAGACAATAGGTCATCATTGAAATGAGTAATTTTGATGTGTAACAACAAGTGACATAAAAACAAAAGTTAGTGAGTTGTTAATAGAGTTTAAATAAGTTATTGTTGATGAGCTACAAAAATGATTGAAACATATGAGAAACATTTTCCACCAGAATGATTTATTCTAGGTTCAAGTATACCAAACAAAGCACCACATAGATCAAATCCAGTTGAAAGTGTGGAGATCAACAAGCAAGTCCATGAGTTGTTGGATCAAGGATTGATAAGAGAGAGCTTGAGCCCATGTGCAATACCTATTGTATTATCATTGGAGAAAGGAGGAGAATGGAGGGTGTGCATTGATTCAAGGACCATAAGTAGGATTGCCATCAAGTATAATTCCCATTACCAAGAATGGATGATTTTATAAATTTTTTGAGTGGATCAAAGTACTCCATGAATATTGATCTAAAAAGTGGATATCAAAAAATTTAAATCCATGAAGGAGATGAGGGAAAGATAAACTTTAATACAAAGGAAAGATTGTATGAATGGTTGGTCATGGAATTTGGGTTGATGAATGAGCTTGGTAATTTTATGAGGCTAATGAATGAAGTGTCCAAACCTTAATTGGTAAAGTTTGTTGTTATTTATTTAGATGCCAAATTAATTTTTAGCTAGACAAAAAAGAAGCACATGAGTCATTTGAGGCAAGTGTTGGAGCAATTGAAGCATGAGAAGGTTTTCATAAATCGATAGAAATTTTCTTTCATGAAAGAATAATTGGTCTACTTGGGATTTTTGATATCTCAATAGGGGCTGAGGATGAATCTAGAGAAGGTAATATAAATCG
Organism: Picea engelmannii; assembly: GCA_009831015.1. NCBI lineage: Eukaryota > Viridiplantae > Streptophyta > Pinopsida > Pinales > Pinaceae > Picea > Picea engelmannii. The sequence goes on along the minus strand of ML784472.1, from coordinate 210,204 downwards.
TGGAGTGGTCCATTCCAATAAGTACATTTGAGGTAAGAAGCTTTCCTAGTTTATCTAGCTTCTATTGAAAGTTTATCGAGAATTTTAGTGGTATATGTGCACCATTGACAACATGCATGAGAAAAGGAGAGTTTCAATGGAGTGCAATGACCCTCTAGGTATTTGAATTTCTAAAGAAGAAAGTCACTAAGAAGCCAATGTTGGATTCCCTGATTTTGGGAAAGTGTTCCACATGGATTGTGATGTTGGTGGGACAACAATTGGAGCAGTGCTTAGTGAGGAGGAAAATCCAATTGCGTTCTTTAGTGAGAATTTGAATGATGCACAAAAGAATTGCTTTGTGTATGATCAAGAGTTCAGTGCCATCACATAAGAATTAAAGAAATGGAGGAATTATTTATTTCCCAAGGAATTTATCCTTTATATTGATCATCAACCGATGAAATATATAAAAAACCAAGAAAATTTAAATCAACAACATATGAAGTGGGTTGAACTCTTGAAAAGTTACAGGATTATGCTCAAGCATAGGTTTGGGATAGGGTTGTTGATGCATTGAGAAAAAATGATAGTTTTACTAACTACTGTGACAATGGAGATGGTAGGGTTGGAAGAATAAATAAATTATATGAAACAAATGTAGATTTTGTTGAATCTTAGAAAGACAACAAAGAGCCATGGAGTGGTGACCGAACTTCATTATTGGACTAATTTATCTAGAAGGTTTCATATTTAGAAATTAGTAGCTATGCATTCCAATAGGATTAATGAGAGAAAACATCATTCAGGATATGGACAATGGTGTCTTGAGAGGACATTTCAACATGGACAAAACCCATGCATTGTTTCAAGAGTGTTACTATTGGCTTGGGATTGCTAAGAATGTGAAGGAGTGGATTAAGAGCTACAGAGTTTGTTAGCATGCCAAGGGAAGAAATCACAATACTTGATTGTACACACCATTGCCAATATCAGAAGCATCATGGGAATATATTTGCATGGAATTTTTGTTGGGATTTCCAAGAACCCATTGAGGTAATGATTCCATATTCATAGTTGTTAATAAAATTTTTAAAATGGAAAATTTCATTCCCTATAAGAAAAATAGTGATCCAACAAACATAATTGTTTTATTCTTTAGATAAATTGTTCGTTTGCATGGTTTGACAAGAAGCATAACCTCATATAGGGACAACAAATTGATTGGTTATTTCTAGAGGACCTTGTGTAAGAAACTTCGCATAAAATTATAGTTATATTTTGTATGTCACTTGTAGACCGATGGAAAAAAAAAGGTAGCTAATAAAAGCATTGGAAGTCCATTGAGATGTTTGGGTTGGAGAGAAACTAGGACAGTTGTATTTGGTGTTGTTGTAAACTAAATTTTCATACAACAATACATTGAACAAATCTACAAGAAAGAGTTTGTTCTAAATTGTTAATGTGAGATCACCAAGAGGAGTGATTGATTTGGCATGCTTTCTTGAAGGAAGGAAGAGGAATGAAGATGTAGAATCATTTTCTAAGCATACGAAGGAAGTACATGAGTAGGTGTATAAGTAGCTATAATGGAGAAACTGAGTTTATAAACAAAGGGTTGATGTGAAAAGGTGTGTAAATAAATTTGAATAAGGGGATCTTGTGTTTGGCACACTTGATGAAGGAAATATTTCTAAAGGGAACATATAACAAGATGAAAATGAAGAAAATAGGTCCTTGTAGGATTTTGAAGAAGATTTCAGCAAATGCTTATGTGCTTGAGTTGCTCGAGGGTTTGGACATCTCACCAACCTTCAATGTGGCTAGTTTATATGAGTTTTATGAAGGCATTGTCAATGAGGAGTATATAACAGATTTGAAAGGAATGAAATTGTAGATATCTTAGAGGAAAATATTACAGGAAGAAAAAGGAGCCAAAGAACAAAGGAAACCCAGTTCATTGGGAAGGTAAGGGATTGGAATATGCCACTTGGATTTCAGAAGTAGAGTTGGAATATTTTACTTATCCACAATTTGTTTGTTCTCCTTGCTTAATGAGTAAGAGATCACTTGTATTATTACTAGGGAATCCTGATGTAGGAGTGTTTGACTAAGTCATTTAGAAGTACTGAAGCCCCAAGTAATGTAAGCTCATTGGACCTTCGAAATCACCCCTACTATCAATCAACCCTTCCTTGATTTGATGACCCAAATTATTTTCGAAGGAATATGGGCTTAGTGATTCCAACAACCTTTTAGCTTTAAATTTTCCCCACTATCGTATCATTTTCCATTTCATCTGGCAGTTCTCATTCATTCCTACAGTTATTGTGGAGGTGCACTCAATTTTGGTAGGCCCAAAATTTAAACCATCAAGTGATTCTTTCAGTTGAATTAAATGGGTCATTATGCACTTCATTTCAAGCTACATTTCATTAATTTTGATGGGTATGGAAAGCACATTTGGCATAAATTTGAAGACCAAGATTTAAGTTAATTAATAAGGGTTGTTGAAGTTTAATGTGGGGAGGGACTTTTGATATACTCTAAGTTCCGAATGAAAGGGAATTATTATTCTCTCATGAAGAATAAGAATAAGAAAAAGAATAGGATATAATTCATGGATAAGAAGTAAAATTGAGGAATATGAGGTGGAACAATAAAGAAACCTAGTAGCAACACAACAAAAGAAGACCTAGGTTTATTAAATTATCTATTTGGTGAATTTCTTGTGGATTTTGTAAGCTTGGCTAAGACTTAGACCAATAAAAATATTCTCATTTTAGTAATTGAAGGAAGGGTCTTATCTAGTAGTTATTTGCAATTGTAGTGAAACCCATTGGGGAATTTTATTTGTAATTCTATAAATATGAAAATTAATGTAAAGTGTTGTTTGTGAAGAATTTCATTTTCCCTTATGTGTTCTTGTTTATTTCAAACATCAGTGTTCTACCTTATTTTCTATGTTCTCTAAGTTTTTCCAGATAACCTTGGTTGTTGTTGTTTTGGTTTTAAATACCATCCCAAGGCCATATTAACATACCATATATACCCTTTTCTTATTATCTATGTTAGTACATGAATTTCAATCATTACTTTTCTACTATTTTGTAAAATACTAGATTCAATCATTTGGGAGGACATCCAAGTCAGGGGGATGATTGCCCATGTAAAAATAAAATTGAAACCTTTTATGTCATAGTGTATCACTAATCAAATTTTGTTATGGTTTTGTTACAACATAATCATAATGACAACTTAGTCTTAACTCAATAACATTGTATTGACATCATTGTCATGTTATTAATACGATGGGAACCCATGAGATCACTTAGCCTATGTGATATGATATGGTGGCTCCTTACATAGTCCCTCTATATTTATGATGCTTGATAATATCCAATGTCAATGATCCTTGATTTCAACATCTCAATGGATGGTAGACGAAGGTGGTTTGTTGTTAGCTTATACAACATGGACATAGGGTTGCATCTAGGAGGATATTGAGGTCAAGAAGACCACAACTAAAGAACAATATATATGGAAATCAAATGATATTAGAAAATACTTTCCTAGATCCAACTACTTAATAATTCACAACAGTGAGAGGCTAAGATCAAACTAGCAAGTGATGATGGCATTGGTGAATGTCTTAATGAGAATGTATGCTCCACTACCAAGGATAGACAAACTATTCAAGATAAATTCAATGGATTCTTATGATTACAAAGTCCAACAATCCAAATTATATTTGGATATTGTGTCTCTCAAGGTGAAGTGATACCTATATAAACATGAATCCTACTCCATGGAAATACATGCAACACATCAATTTCATGGTCTTTATCCCAGTGGCCATAATATTTTGAGTAGGAAGTATGATGGACATGTCATGGGGTATCAAATTTCTCTCCTAAGCAACATTATAATGGCCCACCAATCAACCTATAATTTTAGGGAAAACATGTACAAGCAATCTATCTTCATCTTCCCTTTTTTCTCAAATGAATTCCTATAGATATTCACTAATTTGTCCATCTTTAGTCATTGTTGGGACTATTGTGTGTGCACTTAAGTTTCTTGGTTTCCCCTTAGGAGGACTTCCACATTGGGAAAACTTGGTATGATGTTCTTCTTGCCACCATTTTTTATCTTAGCAATGCCTTTCCAGATGCCTTACCAACCATTCTTAAACCATGTTTTGAGGTAAAATGTTGTTAAGGGCCCATGCTTTGGCCACCGTCCCAATAGATTGAAGGCATTCATGCCAATATCCTTTCCTTTTCTCACACACACCATAATTTTTATAAACTCTCTTTAATTCTTTAGATAAGATCTCATGTGATGACCGACAATATCAATAACCTTGTTGACTTTGACAACCCTAATGCTTTGAAAGGGTAATTTGTTTATCCATCCAAAATGAAGACAAAAATCTAAAAAGTAGGGGGTAAGAAAAGGGGAGCAACAAAGGTAGGTTAACCATCATATTTAGATGTTATAGCCGCCCATGGTATTCATGTATTATCCTTAATTCTAAACCATAGCTCATACATATAGAGAGGTATTTGTGTTGTAGAAACAATTCAAAGGAACACACATGTTAGGTCTAAATACATGGACCAAGTACAAGAATTAACAAAACATTATGAGGAGAGGCACCATGTGGATATTCGAGACTTAGTAAATGAAATTGAACTCTGATGCAGAGAAAATTGAGAGTTGAGCATGAATTGGGAATAGGGGTAGTGACTCCTTTTTACCCCTTTAGATCATAAATCATCAAATTTCCATTTAACTCTCTTCTAATACATTATTCCAACAAAATGGATAGTTAGGGATATATTCATAGCATATATAAAAGGATAGAAATAGCCCTCAAAATTCAGGGTGCCAAGGTTGATATTATGATCAACTAGTTCAAGGAGTTTGTCTACTCATATAGGTCACCCACCTCCCCAAACACAATTGTGAATGTTGTCACCTCCAACCACTCTTCGAAGATATCCTGCGACCAATACACCCCCTAATTATTGGTTATTTATTAAGATATTGTCACTCTAAATAAACAAATGAATGTTGTGGATGACATTAATACTCATACTCTTGTCATTTCAAATATTTTCAAAAATTTAGGTTTGTTATTCCAAAAGCACATCCACACACCTTAATGGCCATGGGAATATCAACATAGATATTGAGTGTAATATAGTCTCAATAATGATAATATCTTACATATAATGTTCCAACAAGAGCCCTCTTGAAATTTTGTATTGATGATTTGAAGATATTATTTATATCGATAATAAAGTGTTGTGTTTGAGCTTTCAAGTGGAAACAAACTATCATCCACAACACCACTCAAAGATTATTACAAGACCATCTAGATATCCAAATGTGTATCCAAGTCAACAAAGGGGAGTGGTGAATTATCCAATTCACCATTACATCCATGAAGATCACCCATGATGAACCAATAGATTTATCCAATGGTTTTTTGGGAAACACTAAGATAGTGATAGGTAGCTACACAATTCAAGATTGTTATATTTTGTCTTCCCTTCAATTATTTCCATGATACATTATGTGTGTGTTAAGCCCTAGAAAAATCCCCATGTTAATCATAAAACCCTTTATTAAGCCATATATATTGAACTATTACATTTCTAGTGTTATATTAGTAGGTCAACTAGAACCTTTCATTGTACCCCTCCATTATAATTGTACCCTTTGTGTGTGTGTATTAAGGATACCTAGTCTTAGGATCATCATATATTGTCTTGCAAATTAGATATATTGTAAAAGGAGGTTTCCCCCTCGAAGTGGAATGTATTCATTTACTTTTTATCATTTTCAAGGCGCTTGGTTCTATTGATGGCTAAAAATGACCATGATAAACATTGGGGAAATCACCCAGTGAGGGTCCCAATTAGGCCCTTATCCATTTGGGATGGTGATTTTGACTGGTTCTATGGGTCTCCAGTTACCCTTGTCCTAAGACTAGCCTAATATAACGTTAATCTAATCAGGGCTATTCTATATACAAAGATATATGCATAACTTTCTATTTGCTAACATATATTGGTACTTGTTGTTATCAACAGATAGAAAAGAAGACATTACATTCTTGTAGCTACTTGAAGAAGGAAATCCTTTTCTAAAATAGGGCTCAACAAAGCCACACTTGGATTTGCTCCTGCGAAAGGAGACTTTATGAACTTAAATGAAAATGCAGTTTTAATCTAGGATGCAAGAAACATAGAGAAATCTAATATATCCTATATTAACTAGAAGGATGAGCCTTACTCCCAATCAAGAGAAAAACATCTTATAAAGGGAAAGGAATGAGATCAAATATAAGGTTAAGATATGCTTGCAAATCATATAACTAGTTCATATGATTTGCAAGTCGTTTAACCAAATATGCGATAGAATGACATTAATAAATAGTTATTAAAACATTCATAGCATATACTTAAATTCAACTGTTAATAAATGAATTTGATATTATATATGTTATCACATTAAAGAAATAGGTCTTATAACATAATAACAATTTGTACAAGACATGATTATGATTTACTAATAACCAGTTATCAACAAATCCAAACACATATTTTCAAATCCATCGTTCAATTCTGAGTTTGATTATGTTAGGTCCTGCAAAGATAACTTTATCGAATTTCAAAATAATATAAATAACTTAGGTTAACAACAATGTTGACATCAATTATTAATACACTAATTCATAACAGAGTCAAAATCGAATTCATAAAAATGAAATCAGAATAAGCCTACAAATTGTACAATAGTGTATAAAATGAAGACTTGCTATTAGCTCCAAATAACTCTATTATTACACAGTCCTCAGAAATCCTACAGAAAGAAATTACTCTAATACAATAGTGTCATCAAGCTTTTCTCTTACTGCAGAATTATTCCCCCAAGTTTCAGATCTTTGGAACCCCCCTTTTCAATGTTCTCTTTCTCTCTTTTTATAAGAAAATTGTTCTCTCCTCTCACCAACAACTATCATTTAATACAAAAGTAAATATCTCCTATAAATATGGAATGGGATATCCTAAACTGTTTTAATTCCTAAAATCCAAATTAAAACTCAACAAACTATTCAAAAAAGAGAAATTAGTTTTCTTTAAAAACTAATTAATGAATTTTAGGAGACTTTCCTTGATTTTGTAGAGATATTCAATGCACAATTATAGGTCCACATCCTTCATTGTTAGCCTTTGGCTTACCTTAACCAATCACTAAGTATAAATTGTCACCTATATTTGTATTATTCATTTAGGATATTAGTAATATATCCTCAAGTGATGACTAATGATTTAGTTAAGATTTCCTAGCCTAGTCATCGTGCATGATTTTAGGATCTAGAGAAAATATCTCTATGAGGTGGCATTACCCATTATACTATAAATATGTAACATTGGTGTGAATACTAAGAGTGTTGGCTAGTATGTCTTTTATGTCATCTTGTTGTTATTATGTATATTTTATCAATTAGTATCAGAGCTTCTTTGTTTTATCAATTGGTATTAGAGCCATGGTGAAAATTGTGAAGGAAGAGCAACGATATTGAGTGCAGTTTCATTTTGAAGACCATATCAAGGATTGTATCGAGTATCATATCGTAGCCGTACCAAGGAATGTATCATGGAATGTATTGAGGACTGTAACGCAGAGCAGGTTGTTTTTAGTCTGGATTTATTTTTCAACGAATGTCTTCAAAGATGAGAATAGATCCCTGATCTGGTGATCGATCTAGTGGGAAGAGAATGAAGAAAATATGTATCACTCAATGAGCCAATGAAGAAAATATGCAGCACTATAATTACACGCAATCCAAGGAGAAGACATTACTGAAGGGGAAATTTACTGATTTTGGAGTCCCTGTTGGTAAAAATTAGATTTCTCTTTCAATATTTATCAGTTTTTCATGATTTTAGTTGCATTGGAAACTAGATTCCAAGACATACCAAAGGGTTTTTTTTTCTCAAGATTCATCTCTGTTTTAAAGATATTCATCCCGTAAGAAACGAATTTTGTCCAATTGCGGAATATGCAACCATTAAAATGTAGATTTCGGCCTCCATACAAAGCCAAATTAAGCATATAGCATAGCGTTGGAAAGGTGTTTTAGAGATCTATCAAATCCCTCTCATTATTGATTGCATAAATAAATGTTTAAAGATAAAAACTTGCTGATGAAATTTGCCTCAAAATGGAAAGCGAATGTTGAAAATGAAAGACAATTTTTTCTCTGAACAAAATATTTTGTTTTCTACAATAGAGGTTGCAAATGGAACGCCTAGGTTATTACCCAAACGAGTATCTTCAGTTTTTTCTATTGATTTTTTGTTTATGATATTTTATCCACAAAATTTCTTAGGGTTTTCCCAAGTTATAGTGTCTAACGATCTGATCTTGAGTTTGATCCATTTCAACGTACTCATCATGGAAAAAAGAAGGGTTGAACTGAACGATTTTCTCTGGGCCCATAACTAGAACGCAAACGCAGATCTGAGGCAATAACCCTTTTTTTCAAATCTGAGGCGTTTTTTCTCTGTACCCATAACCAAAACCCAAATTCAGAAATTCCAGTGCTCAGTTATTAAGTGTTTCACCTGCCCAACACATCCACTTGCAATCTGGATCAGATTTGGAAATTCAGCCTTCAAGTAAATAGAAGAAACCCCCTGGGAGTAAGAGAAGGGAAATTTGAAAGGCGGTCGAGATTCAACACAGGTGGATTTGGTATTTTTGATTTTGCATTTTTGATTTGGTATCCTGCAAATTCGATCTGGTATATGGTACAAGTATATTTTCAAAACATGGTTGCAAATTTCCCCCTGTTGGACATCTATGTTGTTGTAGACGAGGAGTTTCTGAAGAAATGTGATCTCCTTTTCTAGTAGAGGCCACAAATCAGAGAAGCGTGATCTTCTCCCAGCAGATCCGAGGCAATAATCATCTCAACAAGATATTTGGATCTCCATGCAAACTGGTGCAATTTCACCCACTCAGATCTCTTCTGTGTGTCATATGATTACTATGTGTCCTTGTTTTTTGAAGTCACTTCTACACAATTTTGGTGGACTGTTTTTCAACTAATATTAAATTATCAAAATCGTTGCAAAAATCTTTGTTCATATCGAGGTCTATATTGAGGACTAGTTTGAGGACAGGATGAAGGACCGAATTGTTAATGATTTCAGCTACGTGAGACATTCTCCAACTTACAAACCTGAGATAAAGCCCCTGAGATGGGTGTGTGGTTCCTATATAAGACAAAGCTGGAATGTAGAGATGGCCTCCTCCTTACAGAGAGTTTAGAAGAACTTCAGATGATTCTCCTACGTAATGCAATGAGAAAGGAGATCTGTAGAGTTGGACGTGCTTGTGGTTGAGCACAAGGTGAATGTGTGAAATCCCAAAGCGTTGGGTGCATTATCATGAGAACAGAAATGAAGATGATTTCTTAGCCTCCTCTGAATAAAGAGTTTATGAGAAACTCCATATGACTCTCCTGTGTAATGTAGTGGGAAAGAAGATCTGTTGAGTGGACATGCCTATGGATGAGCACAAGTGAATGTGATCCTAGTGGATGAGCACAAGAATTGGTTCTTCTGTGTAATGTAGTGAACCAAAGATATGGACATCCATATGGATGTGTCCCTAGTGGATGAGAACTAGTGGGTGTATGAGATCCCTTGCTATATTGTTCAAGAGTCAGACCTGCATGTAACCCTAATTGTAATGTAAAGGGTACAGGTTGACCCCACCTTAATGTAATTGTTAATTAATGTAAAAGATAATTAATATGGTCAATATTAATTATATTATGAGATATAGAGGTCGGCCTCATTGTGCCAATAGACACTTCTATTGAAAGGTTTAGTTTAGTATAAGTAAAGGTAAATTCCCCATTGAGGAATCATGTCTTTCATGTGAGTTTGGAAATTTCAACAAGTGCACCTTCTTGGGAAAAGTGCGCACCTCTCTTGGGCACTAGTATTCTAGGGTTTGAGAACCCTCTTGTGTGCTAGGTTTCATTGGTGGTGAAGTTATTTCTCTTGAAGAATATACCAACGGATTTTTGCTGGGTTTTCTTCCCTTGTTGAGAAGGGTTTGTTGAAATTACTAAGACAANGTTGTTATTGTGCTTAAACAATTTTAAGTCTATTAATACATTCTTAATCTTTCTTCAAGTGATCATCAACATTATACAACATATAGACAATAAAATTAATGAGCATCAGTCACACATAAGGTATACATAGAGACATATTTTCACGAGGAAACCCATAAAGGGAGAAAACCTCTTCTTCATGATAGGCAGTCTTTTAAGTTCTGTACATCATCTATAATTGAGCACCAACTCAATGTGAGGCTGCTACCTCTGTTTTACAAGCTGCAACTTGTTTGAGAGCACCAAATCTCTTGTTTCTCTAGCACCCACTAGAAGGAAGCACCAACTTTCATTTACACAGGCTCCAACCTGTATAATAGAGAACGCTTGTTCTCCCTTTCACCACCCTGCCACCCTGGTTTCTCTGGCTGCAACCAGATGGAAGCTAAAACTCCCTATGTTCAAGCTCCCACTTGAACCTCTGAGGACAACAGTCCTCCCTAGCACCTCCCAACCACCCTGGAATATAAATGAATAATTAAACAATCAACTACATAGATAAATCAATGCTTACCACTTCTTCTCTGTTCTGTAAATCTGGTCTTCTTCTAACTGTTCTGCAATTCTTCTCTTCCTTTGTCTGTTCTGCAATTCTTCTCTGCTTCAACTTGTTTTGTCATTCTGCTCTGCTTCAAGTATTTTCCTCATATGTTACTCTTCTCTGAGTTTTATCTCACACTGCGCATATTTTCAGTCTCACACTACGCATCTTGTGATTTTCCCTTTCTTATAGTTTAATTCATTTTTCGTCCAGAACAACCAACCACGCACAGTCTATATATTTTTCTTTTATGCACCACGCCCACAGTTGTTACACTTCGTATCTTCTTAGGCAAAAGAAAAAAATCGTCTGAGCAATTGAAATGCCAACCGATCAGGAATCATGAATCAATTTTTCTAACTGATTCGTAATTGATGAATTAACTATGAGAGAGAACAATATCCCTCTGATCATATTCAAGTTTATCTACATCGTTGGATGAACTTTATTAATCTTTCCTTTAAATTAGGTTTCGGCATTTCGACATTCCTGTGGCCAAGTGTCTCGACACTTCATGTCGCGATCTCCAAAACCCCAATACAGATCTTTTATGTGCTACCTCCTTCCTCTATATGACCATGGCCATGACCAAGCGCTTATGCATAAAGTGATTTTTGCAAATTCACATTTCATGAATCTGGAGATGAGGCATCTCGACTCTCCAAGTCGTGATCCCCGAAACCCCAAAATGGAGCTTATATGAACTGACTCCTTCCCTTCTCTTGACCACTAGCGATGACCATAGGCTGTGCCAAAAGGCGCTTCATATTTCATGAGTTTATAAACTTCATCGAGTCTGATCGACGATTGATATCTCCATAGATCCGGTGGTCCAGATCTTATCATGATCTCGCATCTCACGAGTTTCCACACCATGCTCTGTTGAATCCAAGTCAGCGACTTGTCCTATGATTCAATGGTCCATATCCGATCTTAATTCAATGGCTTAGATCATATCATGATTTTGGCGTTCTTGTGGTTATGTTTCTTGCCTCTCCAAGTCGTGATTCGTGAAACTCCGAAAAGGAGTCGGATCAACGGTCCAGATCACATCTTGATCTGACGGCTGCGATTAAATTGCGATTTCGGTGGTTATGTTTCTTGCCTCTCCAAGTTGCAATTTGTGAAACTTCGAAATGGTGTGGGATCAACGATCCATGATCTCGATGAATCTACGGTCCAGATCTCATCGTGAATTCGCATCTCACGATTCCTTCGATGGAGGTTCTTGTCACTCCAAGTTGTGATAGGTGAAACTCTAAAATGGAGCTTAGATCAACGGTCCACGATCTCGATGAATCTATGGTCCGGATCTCATCGTGAATTCTCATCTCGCGATTCCTTCGATGGAGGTTCTTGTCACTCCAAGTCGCGATAGGTGAAACTCCAAAATGGAGCTTAGATCAACGGTCCACGTCTTTTGGTGTATTGACGGTCAGGATCTTTTCATGATTTTGCAAGTCTTCATTGTGTCTGCATCGGGATTTCGAGATTTCGCGAACTCGCTTCACCTTGCACTTTTAAAGATCATGTAGATTCTCCTAGATCCTACGATGGTCGATCCTCGCGCTTAGATATAACGCCTGAGATCTATCCTCCATATCTGTGTGCTCTTCTTGTCTACATTGAGATCTGACAGTCATCAGGAATTCTGAATTTTTGAATCAACGATCACTATTGTTGCTCCTCCCCCATTATCACTGCGCTACTGATCATGTTGATCTTTTCCATCGCTATTCTTGCCAACAATCCTCTGCACTATCTCTTCTGATCTTATTTGAATATTCTCTGCAGTGTCTTCTCATAATGCCTATCTATTACATACTTTCTGTACTCATGCCATCTTCATTACTGTACTTGCCATCAATGAAAAACATTCGTTGTCTGTTAAATATTTTCCAACAATCTCCCCCTTTGGCATTGATGGAAACACAAGCACCCACATGCATTCAGACTCTCCTCTATTCGAATCTTCTCTCCCCCTTTGACATCAATGTCAAAGAAGAAACATGCTCCCCCTGAGATGTTGCAAAACATACTCCCTCTGTCAACTATGAGCATCTTGGAAATACACCATATATTCAATAAGTACTCCCCCTGACCAGGTGAACATATTAGACACAAGAAATTATAACCCCCAACTTTTGACGAAGATATCCAAAAGGGGTTGCTGCTAATGGTTTTGTAAATATATCTGCAATCTGCTCTGTAGAAGGTATATAATTCAGTTGAACAATTCTGTTTGTAACTTGTTCTCTAAGAAAATGGTACTTTATTGGAATATGCTTAGTCTTGGAATGAAGAACAGGATTCTTGGAGACACTAATGGCACTGGTGTTATCACAGTGAATTGGAATGGGATCAGTGTAAGTTACCTTCAAATCTGCAAGAGTTTGTATCATCCATAAAATTTGTGTGTAGCAAGTAGCAACAGCAATGTATTATACCTCTGTAGTTGATAATGAAATGTATCCTTGCTTTTTACTAAGCCATGCAACTAATGAGTCACCCAGAAAGAATGCTCCTCCACTGGTGCTTTTTCTCTCATCAACACAGTTTGCCCAATCTGCATCTGAATAAGCAGTTAACTGAAAATTCTGATTTTTGGGATACCATAGACCATAAGTCATTGTTCCCTTCAAGTATTTGAATATCCTTGTGACAGCTACCAAATTACTTTGTTTAGGTGTTGACTGATAACGACCTACCATTCCAACATCTTGCATTATATCAGGTCATGATGTTTTGATGTACATAAGACTTCCTATCATAGAGCGATATGACCTTTGATAAACATCAGGTGAGATATCATCTTTACTCAACTTGCAACCAACCACCATAGGTGTACTAACAGGAGAGGAATCCTCCATCTGAAATTTCTTTAACATCTCTTTCAAATATTTTTCTTGAGAGATAAATATTCCTGCAGAACTCT
>ML784472.1:170736-194905 GCA_009831015.1 Picea engelmannii | reverse complement strand
AGGTAAAAACAACTTCACACCCTCGGTCACAGACTTGACTAACACTAAGCAGATTATGTTTCAAACCTTCTACAAACAACACATCTTGAGCTTTCCTTTTGCCATTACTCAAACTTACAATTCCTTTACCTTTTATCTTTCCTAGTGCATCATTTCCAAAAGTTACATTCCCTGATTTGCTATCACGTAGAGTTAGAAACTTACTTTTGTCTCCAGTCATGTGCTTGGAGCATCCACTGTCAATATACCAGGGATTCTTTTTTCTTTGGGCTGATAGCACTAGTCCACACTTGTCATCTACTTTCTTCTTCCAAACTTTGACATTTTCAGTAGTGGGGATCAAATTTGACTTGTAATTCTTTAAATGACAGTCTGCAGCTTTATGTTCATAATTATGGCAGTTGTAACATTCTGGTTCACTGAATAATAGATCATAACGATTGTTATGCTTATAATTGTTGTTGCATTTCATTTGTGTCCTTCTCCCAATCATCACATGATTTATAGTCTGTGATTTTTTGTTGCTTGGTTGTCTCAATCTTTATTGTGGAAGATAGTTATTCATTGAATATCTTGATTGTTCATATCTAAATCTTAAAGAGCAATTTATAGCTTTGTGACCAAAATTAGAGAAGAAAAAGCAATAACCATAGAAAAAATATTTGTACCTTGAAAAAATCTGTCTTCTTTAAGGAGGTCGATTTCTTTCATGCCGATAATCTTTTTGATCTACAATTCAGTTGTAGTGCTTTTTCTTTCATTCCTTCTTGGTGGCTGCTTTTCCTTCTTTGTTTCTACAGAGTGACTATTGTCAATGTTTGCGGATTTGAAAAACTTGATAGATTCTGTATCACTTGGATGATCACTACTCCCCCAATGTTCCAGCACCAACTGGATGGAAGCACCAACTTCCAGTTACACAGGCTCCAACCTGTATAATAGAGAACACGTGTTCTCCCTTGCACCACCCTGCCACCCTGGTTTCTCTGGCTGCAACCAGATGGAAGATACAACTCCCTGTGTTCAAGCTCCCACTTGAACCTCTGAGGACAACAGTCCTCCCTAGCACCTCCCAACCACTCTGGAATATAAATGAATAATTAAACAACCAACTACATAGATAAATTGATTCTTACCACTTCTTCTATGTTCTGTAAATCTGGTCTTCTTCTAACTGTTCTGCAATTCTTCTCTTCCTTTGTTTGTTCTGCAATTCTACTCTGCTTCAACCTATTCTGTCATTATGCTTTGCTTCAAGTCTTTTCCTCATATGTTACTCTTCTCTTAGTTTTATCTCACACTGCGCATATTTTCATTCTCACACTGCGCATCATGTGATTTTCCCTTTCTTACAGTTTAATTCATTTTTCGTCCAGAACAACCAACCACGCACAGTCCGTATATTTTTATTTTATGCACCACACCCATAGTCGTTACACTTCGCATCTTCTTAGGCAAAAGAAAAAAATCTTCTGAGCAACTGAAATGCCAACCGATCAGGAATCATGAATCAGTTTTTCTAACTGATTCGTAACTGATGAATTAACTGTGAGAGAGAACAGTAGCCCTCCGATCATATTCAAGTTTATCTACACCATTGGATGAACTTTATTAATCTTTCCTTTAAATCAGGTTTCGGCATTTCATAATTCATGTGGCCAAGTGTCTCGACACTTCATGTCGCGATCTTTGAAACTCCGATACAGAGCTTTTATGCGCTAGCTCCTTCCTCTGTATGACCATGGCCATGACCAAGTTCGTATGCATAAAGTTCTTTTCATGAATTCACATTTTGTGAATCTGGAGATGAGGCATCTCGATTCTCCAAGTCGCGATCCCCGAAACCCCGAAATGGAGCCTATCTGAATTGACTCCTTCCCTTCTCGTGACCACCAGCGATGACCATAGGCTGTGCCAAAAGGCGCTTCATATTTCATGACTTTATAAACTTCATCGAGTCTGATCGATGGTTGAGATCTCCATAGATCTAATGGTCTAGATCTTATCGCGATCTCGCATCTCGCGAGTTTCCACACCATGCTCCATTGACTCCAAGTCAGCGACTTTTCCTATGATTCGACGGTCTAGATCTGATCTTAATTCAATGGCTAAGATCATATTGTGATTTCAACATTCTTGTGGTTATGTTTCTTGCCTCTCCAAGTCGCGATTTACGGAACTCCGAAAAGGAGTCGGATCAACGGTCCAGATCACATCTTGATCTGATGGCTACGATTAAATCACGATTTCGCATATCGCGATTTCGGTGGTTATGTTTCTTGCCTCTCCAAGTCGCGATTTGTGAAACTTTGAAATGGCGTGGGATCAACGGTCCACGATCTCGATGAATCTACGGTCCAGATCTCATCGTGAATTCACATCTCGTGATTCCTTCGATGGAGGTTCTTGTCACCCCAAGTTGCGATAGGTAAAAATCTGAAATGGAGCTTGGATCAACGGTCCACAATCTCGATGAATCTATGATCTGGATCTCATCGTGAATTCGCATCTCGTGATTCCTTCGATGGAGGTTCTTGTCACTCCAAGTCGCGTAAGGCGAAACTCCGAAATGGAGCTTAGATCAACGGTTCACATCTTTTGGTGTATTGATGGTTAGGATCTTTTCGTGATTTCACAAGTCTTCATTGTGTCTGCATCAGGATTTTGAGATTTCGTGAACTCGCTTCACCTTGCACTTTTAAAGATCGTGCAGATTCTCCTGGATCCTACGATGGTCGATCCTCACGCTCGGATCTAATGCCTGAGATCTATCCTCCATATCCACACACTCTTCTTGTCTACATTGAGATCTAATAGTCATCGGGAATTCTGAATTGTTGAACCAATGATCATTGTTGCTGCTCCTCCCCTATTATCACTACGTTGTTGATCATGTTGATCTTTGCGATCACTATTCTTGCCAACAATCCTCTGCACTATCTCTTCTGAGCTTATTCGAATCTTCTCTACATCATCTTCTCATAATGCCCATCTATTACATACTTTCTGTACTCATGCCATCTTCATTGTTGTACTTGCCATCAATGACAATCATTCGTTGTCTATTAAATATTTGCCAACAGGGTTTCCCAGGATACTTCTTGTGTTCTTGTGCATGGTGTTTCTTCTTGTGATCTTGGTTGCTGCAACATTATTGGTTATGGTTAAGTTAAATGCTAAAAATGGAATGAACTTCATGCTTAACATTTCTTATTGAAAAATTAACACGAATGAAGGACCAGAAATTGTTTTTAACATAAGATATGGAGATGAGTAAATGTAAGATTTTTTGCTCATTAGTAAATGAGATTGAGCATCAGTGAGAGATGTTCATTATTTCTTTATGACTTAGGAAAAATTGTAAGTGAGTGACGAACTAACGTTGTAAGAAACTCATTTTTTTAGAAGATATTTATTGTTTTCTTAAGTCTTTGAGAGCAGAAGAGAAATATTATGAATTGACAGCCTTGTTAAAAGCATGGTGAAGGAGAAAGTACATTGTAGCCTTCCCATTGTATGTGGTCTCATAAGAGAGATACTTATAATAAAATTGAAGTCTTTTACTCTGTATCCTAGATCCGGTCGAAATTGAATAAGGGGATCTTAGGTACACCTTGTGTAGTGTGCGTTGGTGATCTTTTCATGAAGATTTATATTGTTTACTATCTAGTTTTGACATAAACAAACTTACAATTTTATCATTTAACGTAACACACGCAAGCTCATGCACAATTTTATTCAAGCACAATCAAGCACATATGATCAACCATATGTGAAGAACATTCTCAAGCATTCAAGTAGTCAACCACATTAGTAATGGACAAATCAAAGATTTTGAACTCAACACATCATGGAGCATTTGAAGTTAAATTGTAACTTGCAAACAATGTTTGTTGTAAGATTACTTGATCAAGTTGATTTATACTTGAAATAATGTATTTATAAGTTTACTTGTCTTTTTGAAATCAATTTGAGTTGAATTGAATTTGTCATAAGGTGAATTCTTGGTTGAAACTGATACCCACAACTTGATTGTATCATTTTATTCCTAAGTCATTGTAATTTTGAGTCGAAATTGACTAGGTTGAGTGGTTGAAACTCAAAATCATTGTAAACATCAAGTTTTCGGGTGCATTTTTGGTAGTATCTGGCACTCTCAACTTCTTGGAAGAAAGCAAGAAAAGTTCAAGCAAGCGAGTAAAAGCGATCGTGAAACAAAATCAAGCGAGAGTGAAGTTCAAGCGAGCAATTCAAGTGAGCAAGTTGCAAAGAAGCCTTCTTTTGTCGAGTCAAATTGTAATCAGGATCTATCTGCACAAGGAGACCTCTTTTTAGTGTTTTGAAATGGCTCGAAATATAGAATTATTAGAGTTACTGTACACTCTAATAAACACCATTGAAGACAACACAGTAATATTGAACAAAGCAAATCTTCAATCAGTGTTAACTTGTTCGCAAGTGACGCAAGCTAAAGTTAGACTTCTTCAATCTCTATCCCAACTATTGAATGATGAAATCATAGATTTCAAAAATAAAAAACCAGTGAAGTGTTATGAACTATTTTTTGTTCAACACAATCCTCTCTATGATGATGATGATGATCAACAGTCGGTGAAGGAACAACTCAGCAAGACAACTCCAGATGCAGACAAAGATGAATCTATTCATGAACCTACTTTTCAAGATTTTTCTTTTGATTTTAGTGAAGAAAACCTTTCAGTGATGCAACAACATATAGTAAATCCACTTCCACGGATTTCAAAACAACAGGTTCAGAATACTCTTTCCAAGCCCATCATCGGACCTTGGGAAGAAGTCATTTACAACAAGAATAGAACAGGACCTGGATATGACAAGGAAGTTACCTTTCATATTCTCGATTATTCCAGACCAATCAAGTTCCAAAGTGTTGGATTCCTTCAAGAAGCTTCAACTTCACATGTTCTAGTTCAACATCAGAATGCAACATGCCAATATTGTAGTCGAGTTGGTCACAAGGAGAATCAATGTTTTTATCTCCGTCCTTGCCAGCATTGTGGAAAGCATAACCATTCTTCAGACAGATGTTCAACACTGAAGAAACCTACAAGATTGAAGATTCACTATGAGTGGATTGATCCTTGGAAATGGTCATAAAACACCAAGCGTTTATATAATTCTTACCAAAGAATTCAATATCGAGTAAAGACCAATCTTGTAGCACGTAATATTTTTTTACCTCACATAAGGGGTCCCCTTATGGCGTAACTTTCGAGCATGGCCCTCACAGGATGAGATAACATGTGGTTTTTTTTGCATGCCCACTTTGTGTTGTGTTAAAATGGAACAAGTATGGTACTCTCTTGAGTAGAGAAGGGGGGAGTACAATGATGAAACTCTCATGCACCTTAAGGGGGGGAGTTCAAAATTCTAGTGACGATGGTTCATGCAATGACTTAAAGTCTCTCCTTTCAGCTGACAAAGGGGGGAATTGATGATGGAATTGAATATGGTTGTTAGACAGAAATTTTCAACAACAACAAACAACAAGTATGCCAAATGGGCATGAAATTTTCCAAATGGGAAACTGTAGTCTGTAGATGACAGACTTTAGTAGAATTATGGTTCAATAAGTTTAATTTGAATCATACATATAATTGATATGTTTATTTTTATTTTGAGAGAAATGATGTGGACGTTTGGTTCACATAGATGGTCATTCGACCTAGCAGAGGACAAGAGGATCCTTCTACATTGCAGCTTGACATTTAATTGAGTTGTCAGGCATTTTCAGGGATGTGTCAGACTAGAAGTTGATTCACTTCTCTTGGTTCTCTCTCATCAGATTGGAGTTTATATTAAGTGAAAAAATTGCATGCATCCTAGCTCACATGATTACACAGTGAGATTTTCCATAGATTATAGACTTTGGCAGGATTATGATTCAATGACTTGCAATTGAATCATACACATGATACATTGGGATGATGTTGGACACCTAAAAGTGTCAAAATTGGTTAGCGGTCATCCAAAAACCATCAGATACATGGTATCAATTGGTCAGTGGTTATCCCAAACCACATATTCAGAGAGCACTTGCAGTGATACATTGATAGTAGAGTGGTGATACTACATGTTCACCAATTAGCAGAAGACATCAAATTCTTCTAGATCAAATACTTGGAAAAATGACCAAATTGTCAAGCAATCAGAGAATGTTCATATATTGCAGTTGTTCACTTCCATATCTCGGCTCTCTTCCAGTTCATTTCAAATGAACCATTCAACATCCAGATTGACAGGTTTTCAGGCAGTTCTTCATTGAGGCTCAACACAAGAGTTTGAGTATGAAGACTTGGAATTGATATCAGTTTATGCTTTATTGTTGGTATTATTGATCAGACTTGTGATTGAGGGGGGGATTGTTAGCCTTTGGCTTACCTTAACCAATCATTAAGTCTAAATTGTCACCTATATTTTAAAACAAATTTCTAGCTCTGACTTGGTGTAACATGTTGGTATAACCCGTTGCAGGGTTTCTTGAGGAGTTTGAAGATGAGGGAAATTTCTTTCATTAATCCCAAACAAAGCTGAGGCTTCAAACTCTGTATTATTTTCCTGAGATTTGCAAATTGATTAGTGGGTTTTGGTTACATGAAATTTCAATCAAAATTTTAAATGTAGCCATGGAAAAACAATAAAATTCACAACCAATCAAACTCTACAAATTGCAAACTCAAGAAATTTGTTTATGGAAATAACCCATGAAAAAAAAATGTTTTTATACAAGATGGAGTTTCCTATTCATAACAAAATCAGAACAATGATAAAAAGATAAAAAAATGTTCAATTTGGGGTTTGCTCTTCATTCTTGAACAGAGATTAAGATGAAAATAGAGAGAAATAAATCATACCTCTTTTTTTTATCAAATGAAAATATAAAATTTGTGATACCCAAAATTGCATATTTCACCATTGAAACTAAGCACAAAACTATGGCACGTTGTAGGTTATGGCCATGAACTTTTTTAAAGAAAACATACCCATAATTCTTCTGGAAAAGAGGATGCCAATCTTCATGTGCTTCAATGAATTATGTGCTTGGAGGCTTGCATCTGGATCTGAAACCCATGATCAAAATACTTGATTCGATTCAAGAATATTTCCAAAGCAAAAGTTGTGGTGAGTTTGTGCATGCGGAGACAAATGGATCAAATTCTTGCAAATACTGAAAATCTATGTGATTTTGATAATCCCTAAATTTGCAAATTTACTCATTAAAAATTAGGGGAAAAACCCAACAACATGTAGAGAATGAACCATTCTAAAACATGGGTTGTTGTCTTTGTTGGCCCTAACAATTTCGAATCTGGAGGCTCAGATTTGAACATTAAACCTATGATAAAACATGCAATATAACTCAAGGAAGATCGCAAAGCAAATCTGTGGTGAATATGTGAAGGAAGAGATGAATGCATAAAACCCTCGCTCACTGTAAACTGAAAACCCTTCAAAAATCTCCAAATGTTAAAGTCAAACTAAGTACATGCCCTATCTCAGATTTGATATGTGCATTGATTAATGGTTATAGTAAGACATGGGAGGTTTCCTTTGCCCAGTGCATGGAGTAGAAGAAAAGCGATTGAAAAATGGCAAAGAGCTCGAAATGTATTTTCATTCAAACCAAAGGTTATGTCAAATACTTTAGCCATAGTAAAAGTTTGGTTGCAATGATTATCCAAGCATATTATACATCTTTCGTCAAGGTTTTGTAATATGAAAAATGAATGCCACAAAGTAATGAAAATGATCTCTTATGTAACTTTTATTAGGAATAAGATTTTATTAATAAGATTTTATTTGTTAACAAGTGTTGCATGGCAGCGTAGTCCCTGCCTAAAAGTAAGTGATTGATTTTATTGTATATTTTATTTTGTTTTTATTTTTATTTTTATTTTTATTTTTATTGTGTATTTTGTTTTGTTTTTATTTTATGTATTTATCATTTATTTAATAGTTAATTTGTTGAGTTAATTAAAAGTTAATTTACTTGAAAATATTATTCCCACCTTATAGTTGCAGAAAAAGATTATCATGGACAAGTGCAAAATATGCTCATGTGTATTAATTTAATACCATTTAAATTAAATAGTTGTGGCAATGTCATAGCCAAAGAATACATCGCCACAGCAAAAAAACTTTACTTTGTACTTTTGATTATAACTTTTTATTGATGTCTAATAAATTTTCTCATCTATATAAACTTGGTTGTATTTTTTGAGCGATATCTAATAAACTTTGAATGGGATAAAAAAAGTATATTTATTATTATTATATTTTGCATATTTGTATTAATAATATATTAATTGAATTTAAAAGGTGTGATATATTAAATTATAGTGATAGGTGTTTTTTATTATGAAAATATGAGTTATCAACAACAAAAGATTTGTCCAATGAAGTTGGTTTTCTTAAGTAAAATTAATTATTAAAATTCTTGTAAATCCATAGAAACTTAGATATATCAGTTACCATGATTGTGTACAAATAGAATAAATTACATTAGTGAATAATTTTTGAAATTAATTTTTTTACTCCACTTCTCAAACAAATGAAATAACTAATTTTTTAAAACTAAATTTGTGTCTCCACTTCTTCTCAAACAAATGAATTAAATGTCATTGTTAGAACTTTTTTAAGGGTAACCATTTGTCTTGTATGCATTTATTTTCCATATTTTGAAAATAATCATCAAAACAATAGATTAGATGATATTATTGGGATAAACTAGTTATTCAACTATTAATTAGTGAGGAGAGATATTGTTGACGGATGGTGATCCCTATGAACTATCTAACATTATCCAAAAACATTATTTCCAAATATTAAATTATTAATATTGTACAATTTAATTACATAAAATTATCAAAGTATGTTAAATCCATTTTTTTTTAAATGTATAATCGATATAAACTTTGTTCTCTTTTATGAGGTGATATATAATAAACTTGGAATGGGATAATAAGTGTGTTTATTATTATTATATTTTATATCTTTGTGTTTATTATTATTGGTTTTTCCGAAAATGTCCAGGTGTGGGTTGGCGGACTCACAAGTTCACATTTATAGTCATGCTTCTATATCATGAGTCCGTCCGACGACTTCCTCATTCCATACTTAGCCACTTTTATTATTATTATATTTTGTATCTCCTCATTCCATACTTAGAAACTTTTTTATTATTATTATATTTTGTATCTTTGTGTTTATTATTATTCATTTTTCTGAAAATGTCTAGGTGTGGGTTGGCAGACTCACGGGTTCACATTTATAGTCATGCTTATGTATCACGAGTCCGATCGACGACTTCCTCATTCCATACTTAGCCACTTTTTTATTATTATTATATTTTGTATCTTTGTGTTTATTATTATTCGTTTTTTCTGAAAATGTCTAGGTGCGGGTTGGTGGACTCACGGGTTCACATTTATAGTCATGCTTCTGTATCACGAGCATGACTGTAACGAACCTCCTCGTTACACCGACAAACCTCTTGTAACAAGTGAAATTTTTTTATTTTTTATTTTTAAAGTGTGTGCGCGCGTGTACAAGGGAAACAACACATTCGACTCTATGTCGCCACCTGACGACTAACAAGACTCAACCACGATGAACACAACAAGACGACATAAAGCACACAACAAGTAATGGCAAGCAGTAAGCGACCATCAATCGACCATAAAAATACTGACTTCCCATCCGTCCTACCCTGCAATGGTTAGGACCTCCAAGACACATAATCAACGCTCAAGCCCAGGTTCCCATCGATTTTAACCATTTAAGGTCTCAGGGCTGGCGACTGTTCTGAGGAACATGGAGGTGTCTACATCCTGCCTGACACAAGAAGACCACGCAAAGAAAGACAACCAAGTACTACAAAATCAAAGGGCAACCACGAACCCTATGGAAGACGCAAGTCAGAAGGACTCCGACAACGACCAACCACTAGAGAGACTCAACGACATTAAATACAGACCATTTACTCCATTGACTTCTATTAAACGACAAGTTACCACTCTGCCTTAAATAATGTACAATTAGCTAACTGCAATCCCCGTTTACTGAATCATAATAATTGATTGCACTTAGAGTCAAGGAACCTACATTTTATGGGTCATGAATCATATGGAAATTACCATAACATCACCATAGCACCACCATATCTTTGCTTCCTAGTTTACAATAAAATTGCAATTTAAAATAATAATAACTTTACACTTTAATTGTTAACATCGACAATGGAACTATATTATCATTACCATAAAACGACAACCCGTTTCATTTTAAATTACCATTACCTTGCAATAAAAAGAATCTCCTTACAAGACAATGATAACTAAACAACCAGTAAGGCAATTAACTCCGTCTATCCTGACCTCCAAAGCAAGCCCAACCTCTCATGTCTAAGGTACATAATGACATTATAGTAAAATCTAAATTGGTCTTAGTTGGTCATTGGTACACAATGACACTATTAATGGATAATTAATAAGAAGACACTTCAAGTTAGTCAAAAACCAACTACAAAGGACTACAATAAAAACAACTTGCCTCATAAAATGAAAAAGATTAGAGAGACTATTTGAACACAAGAATTTCTTATCCAAGTTAAGATAAAATATGTTGAAAACATATACACCATACTAAATAAAATGTAGGTTGTTTATAATTGGGGATCATTTATAATTGGTTGTTTATAATGACCTTGGAGGTTCGTTAATAACAATATTGAATAGTAATGAGAATGGAAATGAGAATATATAAATAACAGTCTCTAAATATTTAATTATAACACTCTTAAAAATGAGAATCTCTTAATAACAATCATTGAATATTTAATCATGACAATCTTGAAAATGTGAATCTCTTATAGAGTACCACTGGGCTAATGCATATATATACTTTTTGAAATATTTAATGAGAATATCGGAAACTAAAGGCAATAAAATGGACAAACAAAAGCCCGATTATGAACATATTTAAAGAAAGGCAATAAAACAGAAAGTTTCTCCAAATAGACAAGAGAAGAGAGGTTCATGTGAAACTAATAAAGGCATTAGAAATTGGCTCTACTACACCACATAAAAAGAATTAAAAAGAAGTCATTAAATTCCATATCTACAGACTTACACCACTGGCCACATAACCTTATTTCGGTGGCTAACAACTAGCAATACCAGACGACAAAAATTCAGGAAACGAATTGAATTTGGGCAGCGATCAAAGGGCAGTTATCAGAACGACGGATAACTCAGCGGCCATCAATTGGAAACTACCAATATGGCCAAATCGCCTGAAGAGGATACCTCAAACGCGCAGAAATCAAGCAACGTGGAAGAAAAATTTACCAAAAATGCGTGTAATAAAACTCAAATAAAAAAAAACCACAGTCACGCCAATCAACGGCAACCCAACAATCGATTCAAGAACCATTCGGCAGAGTGCCAGGAAAAATAATTTGGGTAAGGGATGCGCGGAGACAGGATTAGCAGCTCGACAGAAGAGAAAAACGCAGGCAGGTTGGGCGCGTCCATCATCACACATGCAGAAGGAGTCGATAAAAATTTGCCCCGAGGAGACAACCTCTAAGTCTTCCGACTGTACTAAAGAGCTTACTACCTCCCTTAATGCATAACACCAAGGTATAATTTCACAATCCAAGTGCTCAACACCGAAACAAAACACAAGTCAAGCCATAGCTCAACACCGAAACACAACACCAGTCAAGCCAGAGCTCAACACCGAAACACAACACAAGTCAAGCCAGAGTTCAACACCGAAACACAACACCAGTCAAGCCAGAGCTCAACACCGAAACACAACACAAGTCAAGCCAGATCTCAACACCGAAACACAACACCATTCAAGCCAGAGCTCAACACCGAAACACCACACAAGTCAATCCAGAGCTCAACACCGAAACACAACACAAGTCAAGCCAGAGCTCAACACCGAAATGCAACACAAGTCGAAGCCAGCGCACAAGCGCCCAACAACCAAATCACATGGAGGAGGAGCTACTACCATCAAGTCATTCCAATACCAAGCTAGAACGCAGTGGACAAAAGTACACAACAACAGTCAAATCTAAGCTCGCCCGAGGAAGAAATTTACACAGCAAATTCATGGTTTAACGCAGGAAAGGGGCAGAACGAAATCACATTTTTCTTTTTCTTTTATCTATTAAAAACAGAGGGAAAAATTTAATTACAGTGGCATTTAACATCCGTAAAACGTACACAACATTTACATGAGCAATAAATTTCATTCTCGGAGGTTTTTCAGTAGCTATTTAGTTGTAATTTATTCCCCAAGAAACCCATAGAATATAAATATGTACATGATTGCGGCAGTAAAACTGTATCGCGTGATAATTTAAATTAAACACTACGGTTACAGAAGTCATAATGGTGATGGCCGAGTAAATAAATAAAAATATCCCAACAATCTAATTACCCCGATAAACTGATCCCAGCAAACCGTAACGCATTCCAATCTACTAAAATACAAATCATACCGTTGCCTTAACTACCGCCTCGAATGATGACCGCGCACCCCGTGTCGCTCCTGCTCCCTGCCACTCCCGCTTGCTGACCATCGAGATTACACTGGTACCTCCCAGCCAATCGCTAGGGGTACTCTTCTTCCCCCTTAGCCCACCGAGCCGCAAAGGGACCACACAAAATCCATATGGTCAGTCTAGCTTCCCATCTCGCCTCGCAAGGCCGAGCTACCACTCCAATCCGAGCTGAAAAATCCCAACTCCCCACAAGCAATCAGTCAAGTCACAAATCCGGCAGCGTAATGTTACGCTAACATTCGATCCCCTTCTTCCTCATCTTCCCTTTCTTTTGTAGAGTTTTTGGACCTGCAACTTTCCCTAAATCACATTTAAATTAAGTTTTAAATGAAAATCCTCTAAACATTCTCTGTCGTACAAGTGTCATTCATCCCCCACGTTTCTCCAAAAATTATTTTCTTTATATTTCTTAATTTTCTCATTTCCCTCACCCACCTAGAGTTGCTCCTAAATTTACTCCTAGGTGTTCCTAGATCCCCTTACATGTTTTAAATACTTTCCCTAAAAATGATGTTGCTAAATTAGCTCAAATTAGAAGGTTCTTTATTGTCAATTCCCTACTATGTTGACCTTGCTTTTTACCATATGTCCCCTTCTTTCTTTTTTATTATGTTTTCCCCATTCCTAAGTTTCCTAATTTTGATTATCCCCTTCTTTCCCCTTTTCATTAGAGCCAAAATGGCAGTTGCGCTATTTACTCTTTCCTTTTATTATTATTTAAAAATCTTTTTATTCTTCCACAAGTTAAATAATTTATTTCTTCCTTACAATTTAAAACCACGGATTAATTAAATTACTACTCTCTTCATTTTACCCCAAAAATTATGAAGACTAAAACTATAACTTAAGTGGTTTTTAGTTTAGATTTTTATTTTTATTTTTATAGGGTCTTTTCTTAAGGTTAAACAAAATTTTACCCTAGAGAAGTTTTAGAATTAGATTTAGATTCTGAACTGGGCGACAATTATTTAGGGAAGTCGTTTTAAGAATTTATTAATATGTTAAAAGTCTTAGGGCCATCTAGGTTTGTTCCTTCATCAACATCAATGTGACATGCCCTTCAGGACGCACCACGTGCTCCAAGGGTGCCACTCGCCTCGTTTGTTTCTTTTGCACGACGTGCCCTTCAGGATGCACCATGTGCTCCAAGGGTGCCACTCACCAACTTGTGTTTCTTTTGCGCGACGTGCCCTTCAGGATGCACCACGTGCTCCAAGGGTGCCACTCACCAATTTGACTGATTGGTAGACATCTATAACCCCTGGAGTCAACACTCCGCCAGGTGAACTTGTGGGAGACTAAGGGCTCTAAGGAATAAGGCCCCTGCCTTATTGCGTGCCCCTTAGAATCAGCATGAGAAATTGTCGCAGCCTTCCCTCACGGCATCGTGGATCCCCTCGAACTAGGTAATCGTTAACCTACAGTTCGAGCCACGACGAGAGTGCTAGTAGGATGTGGCAGGGCTATTGTCCACACCTCTCCCTCAACCTCTCTGGAAATCATGTGTGGCCCCTTTACTCCATATGTGAGTCTGGTCGGCAAGCTATCATCAGCCTGCATCATCAAAAATCGTATCAGAACATGTCCACATCATATCATCAAATCAAATATACTAAAATCACAGTAAACAATCAACCCCAAGAACACTCCCTGACTCGATCCAGAGTCCAAGGGGTCCCGTTGATGCCTCTGCATCCTCAAGGTCAAAAACCCTACACACTCAGTAAAACCGAGTCAATAGCACCTGTCCATGTCAAAGCAGTAAAACATCATGTCATCTATCATATCGCATCATAATCAAGGATAAATGTTTTCTTATCAAAAAAGTCCAGATCACTTGCGAGCAAGTGTCCTCAAGAATAATTTTTCTCAGTGTGCCAGAGCGGGATGTTACATACACCCCCTCTTGGTCTAAACTTTGTCCCGAAGTTTCATAGTATAAATGCCGAAATAAGTGTATCACAGTATCATAAGTCTATCTATCAAACAAAAATGGAAACTGCTGGCGCATATCATATGCATCCTCCCAGGTTGTTGAGTGCGAACCATAACTGTCCCACTGGACCTTGACCTGATCTACCGTTCAACATCGTAACTGTCAAACGCGATGATCTAAGATGCAGACCGGCTCAGCCTTGAGCACTCCCTTGTTCGATACCTGCAAGGAACTCATGTCAATCACATGTGTAGGATCACTAATATAATGTCTCAAAATAGACACATGAAAAACATCATGCATACACCTCAAGGAATCAGGCAAGGCTAGTCAGTAGGCCATGGGCCCCTTTCTCTCCACAATCTCGAAAGGTCCCACGAACCTAGGAGAGAGTTTATCTCCCTTTCCAAACTTGATCGAATTCTTATGCGGTTTAACCCGCAAGAAGACTCGATCGCAAACCTCATAACTACGGTCGACTCGGTGTGCATCGACATAACTCTTCTGTTGATCCTGCGCTTCTTTAATCCTTTGTCTTATGGTTTTCATTTTCTCTTCCATTTCTTGGATCGCTTCTGGTCCCACCAGGACCCTATCCTCAAGCCAATCCCAACTCAAGGACGTCTGACACGGTCGCCCATAAAGAAACTCAAAAGGCGCCATCTTAATGGTGCTCTGGTAACTGTTGTTGTAAGCGAACTCTACTAGAGGCAAGAATTCCTCCCAACGCTTTTGTTGGTCCACCACGTACATGCGCAACATGCCTTCCAAGGTTTGGTTCATTTGTTCGGTCTGTCCATCAGTCTCTGGGTGATACACAGTACTAAAGTTAAGTTGGGTTCCCAAGGCCTCTTGGAAACTCGTCCAAAATCGTCCAGTAAACATCGATCCTCGATCGGATATAATCCTCTTAGGCACGCCATGCAGCCTCACAATCTCACTGATGAAAACCCTCGCTATGTCAGGTGCCTGATATGTTGTACGTATAGGAATAAATTGAGCACTCTTCGTCAGAGTGTCTACTACTACAAAAATCGAGTCATGTCTCCTTGCTGTCAGTGGCAATCCAACAATAAAATCCATCGAAATAACCTCCCATTCGATTTCGGGATGGCATGTGGTTGAAGTAATCCTGCTGGGTGTCTATGTTCAAACTTTACCTGCTAACACTTTAGACATTTGGCCACATAGTTGACTATGTCGGCCTTCATTCCCTTCCAGAAGAATAAGGGTTTAAGGTCTGCCCTCATCTTCGTGACTCCCGGGTGAGCCATGTAAACTTCTCTATGAGCCTTGCTTAGGATCAACATCCTCAACTCATCGTTTGGCGGTACGTAAATCTGACTTCTAAACCTCAATAACCCATCGCTATCAAATGAAAATCCCTCGTATCATGGTACCATCATGGTGTTTTGTCCGATAAAACCCTCAACCTCCTTGTACCGGTCATCATCACGTTGTAAAGTGAGAATCTTCTCACGTAGATTCATATGAAGAGGCAACACCGAAAAGATGCGTGGCCTCCGACTCAAAGCATCCGCCACTCGGTTCATTGTTCCCTTTATGTAAGTAATCTCAAAGTCGTACTCGCTAAGCAATTCCGACCAATGCCACTGTCGCACGTTCAGGTCGCTTTGTGTAAAAATGTGTTGTAGTCCACAATGATCAGTATTTAATTCAAATTTTCATCCAACAAGGTAGTGTCTCCAAACCTTCAAGGCATAAACGATGGCTAGTAACTCCAAATCATGCGTCGCGTAGTTTTCCTCATGCCTTCTCAGTTTCCTCGAAAAGTAAGCAATCACTTGTCCGTCTTGCATCAAGACTTCGCCTAAACCTTCCTTGGATGCGTCAGTTCACACCAAGAAGTCCGCGTCCATGTCAGGGACTTTTAGTATCGGTGTTGTTGTCAACAACTCTTTAAGCCTTCGAAATGCTTCCGCGCATTTCTTGGTCCAAACAAACTTCTTGTTTTTCTTCTACAATTCCGTGATCGGATTTGCTATCCTCGAAAATCCCTCGAGAAACCGTCGATAGTATCCTGCTACACCCATAAATCTACGCACTTATGTGACATTTGTCGGTGCAGGCCATTCCATAATAGCCTCAACCTTGTTTGGATCCACGGCGATGCCTTCGTCGGAGATGACATGCCCTTAGTAGTGAATC
Source organism: Picea engelmannii (assembly GCA_009831015.1). Classification (NCBI taxonomy): domain Eukaryota; kingdom Viridiplantae; phylum Streptophyta; class Pinopsida; order Pinales; family Pinaceae; genus Picea; species Picea engelmannii. The sequence goes on along the minus strand of ML784472.1, from coordinate 178,181 downwards.
CTTGATTGATAAAAAGAGCATTTGCACAATTTCCCATACAATTTGTGCTCTCGCAGACACTGTAGTACCAAGCGCAAGTGTTCGTCATGCTCCTCCGTCGTCCGAGAGTAGATCAAAATATCGTCAATGAATACTTGGAAGAAATTGTCCAAGTACTTGCGGAACACCCCATTCATCAAACTCATAAATACTCCTGGGGAGTTTGTCAGCCCAAACGGCAGAACCGTAAACTCAAAATATCCAAATCTCGTCTTAAAGGTGGTCTTAGGGATGTCATCCTCCTTGATCTGCAACTGGTGGTACCCTGATCGCAAATCGATCTTGGAGAACACCGTCGCACCCTTCATTTGATCAAATAGATCATCAATTCTTGGCAAGGGATACTGATTCTTGATCGTAGCCTTGTTCAGTTGACAGTAGTCAATGAAAAGCCTCCACGATCCATCCTTCTTCCGAATGAAAATAACAGGTGCACCCCACGGTGACACACTAGGATGTATCAGTCCCAGGTCTAGCAACTCCTTCAGTTTCATTTTCAACTCTTGCAACTCCGGGGTCGACATTTGATATGGCGTTCTGGCTATCGGCTCGGTCCCTAGTTTCAGGTCTATGGTAAAATCCAAATCCCTTTTCGGCGGCATCCCAAGTGACTCCTCTGGAAATACGTCTGCAAACTCCTTCACCACCGGAAGGTGTTCTAGACCTTCTGCTACTCCCTTTTCGTTTAGCACAACGATCGCATAAAGCTTGCACCCCTTGCGCATACTCTTCCGTAACTATAAGGAAGAGATGAACCTCAGGGAAACTCCTTGGTTCCGTCATACAATCACACGTCTCTGTCCTTTGTCATCAACCAAGCTCAACCATTTCATCTTATAGTTGAGTATCGCCTCATGCGATTCCAACCAATCCATACCGATCACGACATCATAAGATCCTAAGATCATGACGTACAAGTTGACCCTCATGAAAAACTCTCCCAGGTTAAGGATACAGTCTGTAACCTTTCCTCCAACCTTCTGTTTGGCTCCCGAAGCCATGTCTACAAAGCTAAACTCATCTTGTTCAATTGCCTTTACCTTAATCCTTTTTAGCGCTGCACCAGAAATGAAACTCTCAGTAGCACCTGGGTCTATCAAAATAATAAGGGTCTGGTCAGCGATAGTACCTATCATCTCGAGCATAGTCGACTGGTGCTATGCTTGGCGGTTATTCACCGCTGCATGAATCCGATGGGCCTTTCCCTAATCTCCCACGGTAGTGGGTCCGGATGATCTGGACACTCTGGTCCTCTCCACAAGACAGTCACGCTGGTAGTGTGGCTCCCCACACGTCCAACACCCCTTCTTCGGCCCAGTAGTCCTGGTACCCGAAGTAGAAGATGATGGCCCACTGGCTTGGAACCCTGGTCTGTTCTACTGAATAGGCCTAAACTGCTGCTGCTGCGGGTGACATTGTTGCTAGTGTTGTGGTCCCAGATAAGGTGTCCACTGTTGAGACGGTAGTCGCCGGGGTGTAGTGAAAGTGGATCCCCTCTGAAAGCCACGATATCCCGACGTATGTCTCACTGGTGTCTGGTGCTGCAGCATTCCAGATGAACCCTGCCCTACTGGTCTCACTGGAGTCCTGGTCTGACCCCCACTGATAAGCTCCTCCTCTGCTATGAGGGCCTTCTGGACAACATCATGCAAGGTTTGAGGCATCAATATCCTAACCTTTGCATGCAGGTTGTCGTTAAGGCCGAACACGAACCGGTTGACCTTAAGTTTCTCTGTGTTAAGGTGCGGAGCATACCAGAGCATCTCCATAAAACCTGCCTCGTACTCGGGCACCGTACGACCTCCCTATCGTAATGCGTTGAACTCATTGAGTTGACGCTCAATGAATTCCTTTGAAAGATACCTCTCTCGGAACCGTTCCTCGAACAGTTCCCATGACACGTCTTCAACGGCCATGTTCAGCTGTGGTAGGAGCATCTTCCACCATAGAAGAGTGTTTCCCTTTAGTTGAAAGACCGCCATGCAGACTTTCATGTTGGAGGTATAATTGTGAAGTGCGAAGCACATATCCATGTTCTCCAACCATGCCTCGGCGGCTGCGTCGTCCGGGGCACCAAAGAACTCAGGAAATTTGACTTTCTCGAGTTCACGATGAATGCTATCCATAATGGCCGGTGCGCGCGGCGCAACCTCAGCGGGTGCCGACACCCTGGCCTCATCTCTGTCCAAGCGGCTGATCAGTGCCTCGGACATGCGCTGAAAAGATATCATCATCCCAACTACGTCGCCAACTACTATCTTCTCCTGTTTGAGAACCTGCTTGTCTCCCTGGGGGCAAGGCCCCTCAGGTGTGGATGCTACTGGAGGCGTCGTGCCTCCTCCCCTAGCACCTTGTTGTCTGCCTCCGCGGCGTCCTCTAACCATGATTACCTGCATGCACACAATTAACTCGATCAACAACAGTATAATCAAATCAAATCATGTCAACGAAAGCCGTAGCGAATCCCAAGTCGCAGGTCGAACCCTCTCTGATACCATATGTAACGAACCTCCTCGTTACGCCGACAAACCTCTTGTAACAAGTGAATTTTTTTTTTTAAAGTGTGTGCACGCGTGTACAAGGGAAACAACACATTCGACTCTATGTCACCATCTGACGACTAACAAAACGCAACCAGGATGAACACAACAAGATGACATAAAGCGCACAACAAGTAATGGCAAGCAGTAAACAACCATCAATCGACCATAAAAAGACTGACTTCCCATCTGTCCTACCCTGCAATGGTTAGGACCTCCAAGACACATAATCAATGCTCAAGCCCAGGTTCCCATCGATTTCAACCATTTAAGGTCTCAGGGCTGGCGACTATTCTGAGGAACATGGAGGTGTCTACATCTCGCCCGACACAAGCAGACCACACAAAGAAAGACAACCAAGTACTACAAAATCAAAGGGCAACCACGAACCCTATGGAAGACGCAAGTCATAAGGACTCTGACAACGACCAACCACTAGAGAGACTCAATGACATTAAATACAGACCATTTACTCCATTGACTTCTATTAAACGACGAGTTACCACTCTGCCTTAAATAATGTACAATTAGCTAACTGCAATCCCCGTTTACTGAATCATAATAATTGATTGCACTTAGAGTCAAGGACCCTACATTTTATGGGTCATGAATCATATGGAAATTACCATAACATCACCATAGCACCACCATATCTTTGCTTCCTAGTTTACAATAACATTGCAATTTAAAATGATAATAACTTTACACTTTAATTGTTAACATCGACAATGGAACTATATTATCATTACCATAAAACGACAACCCGTTTCATTTTAAATTACCATTACCTTGCAATAAAAAGAATCTCCTTACAAGATAATGATAACTAAACAACCAGTAAGGAAATTAACTCCGTCTATCCTGACCTCCAAAGCAAGCCCAACCTTGCATGTCTAAGGTACATAATGACATTATAGTAAAATCTAAATTGGTCTTAGTTAGTCATTGGTCTTAGTTGGTCATTGGTACATAATGACACTATTAAGGGATAATTAATAAGAAGACACTTCAAGTTAGACAAAAACCAACTACAAAGGACTACAATAAAAACAACTTGCCTCATAAAATGAAAAAGATTAGAGAGACTATTTGAACACAAGAATTTCTTATCCAAGTTAAGATAAAATATGTTGAAAACATATACACCATACTAAATAAAATGTAGGTTGTTTATAATTGGGGATCGTTTATAATTGGTTGTTTATAATGACCTTGGAGGTTCATTAATAACAATCTTGAATATTAATGAGAATGGAAATGAGAATCTCTAAATAACAGTCTCTAAATATTTAATTATAACACTCTTAAAAATGAGAATCTCTTAATAACAATCATTGAATATTTAATCATGACAATCTTGAAAATGCGAATCTCTTATAGAGTACCACTGGGCTAATGCATATATATATATTTTGAAATATTTAATGAGAATATCGGAAACTAAAGGCAATAAAATGGACAAACAAAAGCCCGGTTATGAACATATTTAAAGAAAGGCAATAAAACATAAAGTTTCTCCAAATAGACTCGAGAAGAGAGGTTCATGTGAAACTAATAAAGGCATTAGAAATTGGCTCTGCTACACCACATAAAAAGCATTAAAAATAAGTCATTAAATTCCATATCTACAGACTTACACCATTGGCCACATAACCTTATTTTGGCGGCTAACAACTGGCAATACCAGACGACAAAAATTCAGGAAACGAATTGAATTTGGGCACCGATCAAATGGAAGTTATCAGAACAACGGATAACTCGGCGGCCATCAATTGGAAACTACCAATATGGCCAAATCGCCTGAAGAGGATACCTCAAACGCGCAGAAATCAAGCAACGCAGAAGGAAAAAATTACCAAAAATGCGTGTAATAAAACTCAAATAAAAAAAAACCACAGTCACCCCAATCAACGACGACCTAGCAATCAATTCAAGAACCATTCAGCAGAGTTCCAAGAAAAATAATTTGGGTAAGGGACGCGCAGAGAAAGGATTAGCAGCTCGACATAAGAGAAAAATGCAGGCAGGCTAGGCGCGTCCATCATCACACAGGCAGAAGGAGTCGATAAAAATTTGCCCTGAGGAGACAACCTCTAAGTCTTCCGACTGTACTAAAGAGCTTACTACCTCCCTTAATGCATAACACCAAGGTCTAAGTTCACAAGCCAAGTGCTCAACACCGAAACACAACACAAGTCAAGCCAGAGCTCAACACCGAAACACAACACCAGTCAAGCCAGAGCTCAACACCGAAACACAACACAAGTCAAGCCAGAGCTCAACACCGAAACACAACACCAGTCAAGCCAGAGCTCAACATCGAAACACCACACAAGTCAAGCCAGAGCTCAACACTGAAACACAACACAAGTCAAGCCAGAGCTCAACACTGAAACGCAACACAAATCGAAGCCAGCGCACAAGCGCCCAACAACCAAATCACATGGAGGAGGAGCTACTGCCATCAAGTCATTCCAATACCAAGCTAGAACATAGCAGAAAAAAGTACATAGCAACAATCAAAGCTAAGCTCGCCTGAGGAAGAAATTTACACAACAAATTCATGGTTTAACGCAGGAAAGGGGCATAACGAAATCACATTTTTCTTTTTTTTTATCTATTAAAAACAGAGGGAAAATTTTAATTACAATGGCATTTAACATCCGTAAAACGTACACAGCATTTACATCAGCAACAAATTTCATTCTCAGAGGTTTTTCAGTAGCTATTTAGTTGTAATTTATTCCCCAAGAAACCCATAGAATATAAATCTGTACATGATTGCGGCAGTAAAACTGTATCGCGTGATAATTTAAATTAAACACTACGGTTACAGCAGTCATAATGGTGATGGCCGAGTAAATAAATAAAAATATCCCAACAATCTAATTACCCCGATAAAATGATCCCAGCAAACCGTATCGCATTCCAATCTACTAAAATACAAATCATACCATTGCCTTAACTCCCGCCTCAAACGATGACCGCATGCCCCGTGTCGCTCTTGCTCCGTGCCGCTCCTTCTCGCCGACCGTCGAGACTACACCGGTACCTCCCATCCAATCGCTAGGGGTACTCTGCTTCCCCCTTAGCCCCCCGAGCCGCAAAGGGGCCACACAAAATCCAGATGGGAAGTCTAGCTTCCCATCTCGCCTCGCAAGGCTGAGCTACCACTCCAATCCGAGCTGGAAAATCCCAACTCCTCACAAGCAATTAGTCAAGTCACAAATCCGGCAGCGTAACGTTACGCTAACAGCTGATCCCCTTCTTCCTCATCTTCCCTTTCTTTTATAGAGTTTTTGGACCTCCAACTTTCCCTAAATCACATTTAAATTAAGTTTTAAATGAAAATCCTCTAAAAATTCTCTGTCGTACAAGTGTCATTCATCCCCCACGTTTCTCCAAAAATTATTTTCTTTATATTTATTAATTGTCTCATTTCCCTCACCCACCTAGAGTTGCTCCTAAATTTACTCCTAGGTGTTCCTAGATCCCCTTACATGTTTTAAATACTTTTCCTAAAAATGATGTTGCTAAATTAGCTCAAATTAGAAGGTTCTTTATTGTCGATTCCCTACTATGTTGACCTTGCTTTTTACCATATGTCCCCTTCTTTCTTTTTTATTATGTTTCCCCCATTCCTAAGTTTCCTAATTTTGATTATCCCCTTCTTTCCCCTTTTCACTAGAGCCAAAATGGCAGTTGCGCTATTTACTCTTTCCTTTTATTATTATTTAAAAATCTTTTTATTCTTCCACAAGTTAAATAATTTATTTCTTCCTTACAATTTAAAACCACAGATTAATTAAATTATTACTCTCTATATTTTACCCCCAAAATTATGAAGACTAAAACTATAACTTAAGTGGTTTTTAGTTTAGATTTTTATTTTTATTTTTATAGGGTCTTTTCTTAAGGTTAAACAAAATTTTACCCTAGAGAAGTTTTAGACTTAGATTTAGATTCTGAACTGGGCGACAATTATTTAGGGAAGTCATTTTAAGAATTTATTAATGTGTTAAAAGTCTTAGGGCCATCTAGGTTTGTTCCTTCATCAACATCAATGTGACGTGCCCTTCAAGATGCACCACATGCTCCAAGGGTGGCACTCGCCTCGTCCGTTTCTTTTGCGCGACGTGCCCTTCAGGATGCACCACGTGCTCCAAGGGTGCCACTCGCCAACTTGTGTTTATTTTGCGCGACGTGCCCTTCAGGATGCACCACGTGCTCCAAGGGTTCCACTCGCCAACTTGACTGATTGGTAGACATCTATAACCCCTGGAGTCAACACTCTACTAGGTGAACTTGTGGGAGACTAAGGGCTCTAAGGAATAAGGCCCCCGCCTTATTGCGCGCCCCTTAGAATCATCGTGAGTGACTGTCGCAGTCTGCCCTCACAGCATTGTGGATCCCCTCGAACTAGGTATCCGTTAACCTACAGTTCGAGCCACGGCGGGAGTGCTAGTAGGCTGTGGCAGGGCTGTTGTCCACACCTCTCCCTCAACCTCTCTGGAAATCGTGTGTGGCCCCTTTAATCCATATGTGAGTCTGGTCGGCAAGCTATCGTCAGCCTGCATCATCAACATTCGTATCCGAACATGTCCACATCATATCATCAAATCAAATATACTAAAATCACAGTAAACAATCAACCCCAAGCACACTCCCTGACTCGATCCAGAGTCCAAGGGGTCCTGTCGATGCCTCTGCATCCTCAAAGTCAAAAACCCTACACACTCAGTAAAACCGAGTCAATAGCACCTGTCCATGTCAAAGCAGTAAAACATCATGTCATCTATCATATCGCATCATAATCAAGGATAAATGTTTTCTTATCATAAAAGTCCAGATCACTTGCGAGCAAGT
>ML784472.1:98823-114812 GCA_009831015.1 Picea engelmannii | reverse complement strand
AATGAAATTTAAACTTTATGGTCTCAAACTTCCATATAACCATTAACTTTCATAGATATTTTAATAAAATCTAGATATTTATTTTAATTTTAAACATGTATTTTTTTTTAAATAATTTTAATTATTCAAATTAAAATGAATAATTTTTTTATAATACTTTTATTTATTAATAATTTCATTATTATAAAATTTATATTAATTTTATAAGAATATAAAATTTAATATAATTGTGCTTTTTTTTAATATTTTCATATTTGAAATTCAAAATTTTTAACTAAATTTAAAAAAAAACTCTACTATGTACTTTCGATTGTAACTTTTATTGATGTCTAATAAACTCTCCCATCTATATAAACTTGGTTGTATTTTTGGATGATATCTAATAAACTTTAAATGTGATAAAAAAAATTGTATTTATTATTATTATATTTTGCATGTTTGTATTACTAATATATTTATTGAATTTAAAAGGTGTGATATATTAAATTATAGTGATAGGTGTGCACAAGAGCAGGATGTTACAACCGCTCACTAGACATATTCATTATAGCTATAAGATAAATCACTAAATAAACCACCACTGAGCTCCTCTTGTGCATTTATGACTTATTAAATGCATATTAATTAAAGCTGTGTGTTTATTAATTAAAGCGTTGTTTTCTTTGGAATGTATATTAATTAAAGAACATTAAACATTTTAATTTTTGCAATGCATATTAATTAAAGATGTGTTTTTTCGAGAGACTTGTTCTTATGACTATGTTCTGAAATGTGGGAGATCTCAATATCTGGACATTTATGATTTCAATATCTAGACATTTATGATTTTTTTTTTTTTAAGTAAAAAAGGGGTGGTGCCTATTATATTACCATAGCCAAAATAGCCAAAATACAAGAACTGTAGATGATGCCAGTTGTCCTGCCTGAGCAGGAAACCAGGACAGCTGGGCATCCATGTCCATTTGTCACATAGTGTGCATAGTTGTCAGAATTAACAGAGTTGACGGTGCGACGTCCTGCCCGAAGGAAACCAGGACTCACAGTTGCAAGCTTAAAACTGTTTCTTCTAGCTAGCACTAAGATAACCTGGTAACTAGCTATCCTAAGACATAAAATAAAATAGCAACACCAAAACCAGAGCCGGGTTTTAGGCATTGAGTAACCTCCATACCGAGTCGCTTGTCCTAGACCTCAGAGTGCCTCCATCTCACTGGGAATGAGTAGGGTCTTGCGCAGGTCGGGCATTGCTTCTTTGATGATGCTCTGGAATGGGCCGCAAAGAACATGTCGAGCCGCTGGTCCATTCGCCCTAGGCAGAAGATTTGATTGTCCAACTTGTCCCTTATCTCGAAAACAAGATTGAGGCATCCCCAATCGGTTGAAGGTGGCTGCTCTGGGCGGTGGCTACCCATGAATTCCTCGCTTGCAGTCGCCTCTGCTTCTGGTGTCCTGTGCCCTTGGCGAGCTCGGCCTGGGTCCTCTGCATCATTGGTATGCTCAGGAGGAGCCTCCTCTTTTATGAAACATGGGGGAGTAAGGCCCCTATGTGCTGGTTGTGGCAGGGTTGAACACATTGCTTGCTGGCTGTCGAGCACTATAGGAGTCGAAGCTCGTTTTTGGGTTCCAATTCTCCGGTACCATGAACAAATTCCCAGGTGGACTGGGCAAGCCTCCGTCTGGGATGACCTCCTCCACGTACACCATGGGAGGCGTGCGTGGTCTGTTCTTCCGCCTTCTGGCTACTATCGCCATGGCTTTCTTGAATTGGTCTTTTCGTTTGCGCCGCGACGCCGCTGCATACCAGGCTGCTCCCCGACGCGGTTTCCCTCTAGCTCGGGGCATGGTGAGAGCGCGGTGAAAATTCTTAGTGCTGCAATTGCCTTTCGAATTACTCCTGAGGAAAGGCGAGGATGCCAAGTGCGGCCACTGTGCCAGTGAGGCGAGAGAGAGGCCACCGTAGCTCTGGTTTTCCTGCGAGACGGAGGCCTCCCGAAGCAAATTGTTGCCTGGACTTGCAATTCGGAAAATGAGCGTTGATGCCAAAATTCTTACCATAATCGAAATATTAAACATCGCCATTAAAGTCTGCTTGTTAATGCTCTGGTGAGGGGTACCCTTCCCTTGCACGAGGGGCCTCATCGTATCAATGCATCTGCGCTGACTCATGCGGGGTTTAATGTCCATGGTGATATGAGCTAGTGGATGCATTAAGTTTGTTTCCTGGCTCAGTCCCGCGTGGCACTATCGCGCCGCGTGTCACCCCATTCGGGGATAGACATTTATGATTATACTAGAGAATATCTTATTTTATTTATTTGTAATAATATTTTATTTGGAATATCTTCCTGTGATGACATTCAATTTAATTGCAGTTGTATTGTTGTACTATAATTGAAGCTTTGTTTAATATTTATCCTTTAATAAATTATTTATTCAACTATTAATTACTGATGAGAGATATTGTTGACAGATGGTGATCCCTATCAACTATCTAACATTATCAAAACACATTATTTCCAAATATTAAATATTAATATTGTACAATTTAATTACATAAAAGTATTAAAAGATGTTTAATCCATTTTTTTAATTTTTTTTTAAGTTAAAAAGGAGGATCTTGTTATATTGAAGTTGCAGGTTTACAAAGTCTTTTGGAGCGCCAGTCATCCCGCCTAAAAAGGAAACCGAGACCGTTGGTAGTTCCATGCCACTCGTTTTCAAACAAAAATAACCAGCTGCCATCCATTCTGCCCGAAGGAAACCAGGACGCATGGCCTCCATTAGTTTAAGTCGGTTCCTTAACTTACTACTGACAACATAACTATAGTCTAACTAAGCTAAATCTCTGGTTTGAAACAAAAGAAAATTTCTAACTATGAACATTCACAAAACCTTTTACCTGGTGTTCTCATCATCTTTGTCATTCTTTCTCAGTTTGACTGGAAGCGCGTAGGCATGTGTGGACGTAGGGCATTGTTGGCTTGGAGATGTGCTGGAGTAAGCAGCGTACATCATGTCGAGGCATTGGCTGATTTGGATGGCCCTATGGATTTGGTCTTCCACCATGCAGCGCATTTCAAAGATCAGTTCCACGTGCTCCGGGTGGAGGAGTGGAGGCTGGTCCTGCCATTCTCCCTGAGGAGAGGAGAGGGGAATTGGATTATGTGCATCGATCTCCTCCTTGTCTTCATTTGCACTGCCACCTTGTTGTCCTTGCATCTTGTCCTATTGTGCCGCTTCCTCTCGAGGTTCGCCACTTGTTGAATTTTCCTTTTCTTCTGTGTTGCTTGGGAATTCTTCCTCAACATGGAAAGTTGTGTATTCCCCTGCTGGGTCATCTTCCTTGTGACTACGTGTCATTCCTGGAACCTGAGGCTTGGCATCATTCACGAAACAGGTTGGGAGATCCCAATTATCTGGGATAGTGAAGAGGAGATGTTCTAGGGGAACCTGGATGGGTTTGTCCGAAACAATCTCCTCCACATACGCCATGGGAGGCGTTATGGTTCTCCTAGGCTTCCTAGTTCTCCGAGTGCATGCCATAGCCAGCGCTTTTTCTAACTTCTTCTACCACGTCCTATGGGAGTCAAATGCATACCACGCAGCGCCTCTGCAAGGTCGTCCCCTTGCTCTTGGCATGTAGAGAAGCAGAGCTATAATCGAAATTTCGACTGGATGAGTGTCCCTTCTCCAGCACTCCGAAGGTTCAGCCTTCAACCATTCAATTTCCAAATGCATCACATATCCATCAGTGCGACTGATAAGGATGAAGGTGACCATGACATCCTTGGCCATTAAGGCTATGTTCTTAGTGCACTGGTCTATTGTCCTCTTCACTCGCGTGAGAGGCTTTGTCCTCTATTTTTGGCTACTCAGACTCACTCCCATCTTAATGGTGAGGAGATGGGAGCCGGTGGCCATTAATTATGGCCCTTCCCAGCTCGTTCCCGCGTGTCCTCCCTTCTCGACGTGGCACCCCATCCGAGGGTTCAATCCATTTTTTTTAAATGTATGATCGATATAAACTTTGTTCTCTTTTATGAGGTGATATCTAATAAACTTGGAATGGGATAATAACTGTGTTTATTATGATTCGTTTTTCCGAAAATGTCTAGGTGCTTCATCATTTCATACTTAGCCACTTTTGGGATCGTGGGTTCCTGAGCTGGTGGGCTCAAAATTGCGCTTCTATTGTTCTGTGTCCTCCAAACAACATCCGGAGTTCCGCGATATACAAATTGAAAGGCAGACTCCTGGGCTAGCAGGCTCAAGATTGCACTTATATTATAAATTTTGAAGAAGCCTTAAAAAGTAATTTAGTTATAAAAATAAAAAAGGTTATTTTGTAATATTAAGGGTTGATCATATTAAAATGAAATGTCCATGATACCATTAACTTTAATTATGGTAATTCTTACTTTATTTTCTTAAAATTTAACTTCTAAATTACTATTTCAAGCTTACATATAACCATTCGCTTACATATTTTAATAAACTTTAACGAAATTTAAACTTTATGGTCTCAAACTTCTATATAACCATTAGCTTTCATAGATATTTTAATAAAATGTAGATATTTATTTTAATTTTAAACATGTATTCTTTAAAAAATAATTTTAATTATTCAAATTAAAATGAATATAAATTTTATAATACTTTTATTTATTAATAATTTAATAAGAATGTGTAGTAGAAACAAAATGGTTATATTTTTTGTAAAGATTTTATTCTTGACTATACATCTTGTTGGTACAATTACTTGGTGATACCATCTCAGATACAACTCATAGAAATCAATGTGAAGAGAGTTGAACCAAGAAGATGGAAGATTGTAGAATCTTACCATGAGTGTATTATGGAGACTTGAATTCTTATAACCTACTAGTCAGATCAGTAAATTGTAGTCCAATTTAGAGATCAATGGTTGGTGCACTAACTTATTTAGAATGAGTTAATGCATTGTTTAATTGCATTGCTTGATATACAAATCATTTGTTTGTTTCAAATTTATTTCCCTTCTTTGTTGAATCACATTTTTCTTTTTGTGTTTCTTTGAAATTATATTACAATATTGAAAGAACATCAAAGTGGCATAGCAAAAGTACAGTGTGCCCACAACCCATAGGCCCAGTTTCAAATCATGTCTCTCATAAATTTAACCATAAATACTCGTTAAGAACAAGCATCTCACTATTTTTCCTACATAGTCTCCCTCAAGTTGGTTTGGGGTGAAAATCCTTGGGTGGGCCCAATCGTTAGTGTGCTCTTAGGTGAATTTGAATGTTTTTTTTTTGTGTGTCATTTTGTGCCCAAGGTTTCTCAAAAAAGTTCTCTTTCATTTAGGCTCACCTTGTGATAGTGAATTTCAATCTTGATAGGCTTATCCATGGGATAATAACATTGTAATATATGAAACCATTGGTTTTTCTATGTATTATATAGAAAATTTGTCTTTGTTAGGAAAGTATATTTGACATGCTTGATGTCAATATATGCTTAAGAAAACCATTTATGGTGGTGTATTATCCCTAGTGGAAAACGTTTTGATGATGGAAATACATTATATTATAACTTAAAGTAACTCAAGTTTACTATTTAAAAAATACTTTGGAATGCTTTAAATTGATCATGATTAATTAGGTTCTATCATCATCACTTGTGACGCGGCTTTCTACAAATTAGTTAAGGTCAATAATCTCCATTGTCAATGTCTTGGAGAGGACATCATTGAATCAATCTATAAGGTGTTTGTATAATGGAGTTTTAATTACTGATGAGAGATATTGTTGACAGATGGTGATCCCTATAAACTATCTAACATTATCTATAAACATTATTTCCAAATATTAAGTTATTAATAACTTACAATTTAATTACATAAATTTATTAAAGGATGTTAAATCCATTCTCTTAAAATGTATGATTGATATAAACTTCGTTCTCTTTTATGAGGTGATATATAATACACTTGGAATGGGATAATAACTGTGTTTATTATTATCATATTTTGTATCTTTGTGTTTATTATTATTAGTTTTTCCGAAAATGTCTAGGTGTGCGGGTTGGCGAACTCACGGGCTCACATATATAGTCATGCTTTTGTATCAGGAGTCCGACTGACGACTTCCTCATTCCATACTTAGCCACTTTTTGGACTGCGGGTTCACAGGCTGGCGGGTTCAAAATTGCGCTTCTATTGTTTTGTGTCCTCCAAACAGCACCCAAAGTTCCACGATATACAAATTGACAGGTGGACTCCCAGGATGGCAGGCTATAAAATTTAATGAAATTTAAACTTTGTGGTCTCAAACTTCCATATAACCATTAACTTTCATAGATATTTTAATAAAATCTAGATATTTATTTTAATTTTAAACAATTATTTTTTTTAAATAATTTTAATTATTCAAATTTTAATTTTAATTATAAAATTTATAGTCATGCTTTTGTATTAGCATCCGACCGGCGACTTTCTCATTCCATACTTAGCCACTTTTTTATTATTATTATATTTTGTATCTCCTCATTCCATACTTAGCCACTTTTTTATTATTATTATATTTTGTATCTTTGTGTTTATTATTATTCATTTTTAGAAAATGTCTAGGTGCAGGTTGGCGGACTCATGTGTTCACATTTATAGTCATGCTTCTGTAACACGAGTATGACCAACAACTTTCTTATTCCATACTTAGCCACTTTTTGGACCACAGGTTCCCGGGCTGGCGGGCTCAAAATTGTGTTTCTATTGTTTTGTGTCCTCCAAACAGCACCCGGAGTTCCGCGCTATACAAATTGACAGGCGGTCTCTCGGGCTGGCGGGCTCAAGATTGTGCTTATATTATAAATTTTGAAGAAGCCTTAAAAAGTAATTTAGTTATAAAAATAAAAAAGGTTATTTTATATCATTAAGGGTTGATCATGTTAAAATGAATGTTCATGATACCATTAACTTTAATTATTGTAATTCTTACTTTATTTTCTTAAAATTTAACTTCTGAATTACTATCTCAAGCTTACATATAACCATCCTCTTACATATTTTAATAAATTTTAATGAAATTTAAACTTTATGGTCTTAAACTTCCATATAACCATTAGCTTTCATAGATATTTTAATAAAATCTAGATATTTATTTTAATTTTAAACGTGTATTTTTTTAAAATAATTTTAATTATTCAAATTTAATTCAAATTTTAAATTTAATTATTCAAATTTAATTCAAATTTTAATTTTAATTATGAAATTTATCTTAATTTTATAAGAATATAAAATTTAATATAATTGTGTTTTTTTTAATATTTTCATAATTGAATTTTAATTGCTTTTACTAATTTTTTTATGTTTATGGTAAATACACTATGAGTAAAAATCAAAATTTATTTTGAATAATTTATTTTTTTAATTTAAATTTCAAATAAAATTAACCAAATTTGAAAATAAGAATAGTTAATTTTAAGTTTTAAAAGAAATATTTTTATTATTGTTATTGTTATTGTTATTTTAAGTTTTAATTACTGATGAGAGATATTGTTGACGGATGGTGATCCCTACAAACTATCTAACATTATCTAAAAACATTATTTCCAAATATTAAGTTATTAATATTAAATATTAATAACTTACAATTTAATTACATAAATTTATTAAAGGATGTTAAATCCATTTTTTTTAAATGTATGATCGATATGAACTTTGTTCTCTTTTATGAGGTGATATCTAATAAAATTGGAATGGGATAATAATCGTGTTTATTATTATTCATTTTTCCGAAAATGTCTAGGTGTGTGGGTTGGCGGACTCACGGGTTCACATTTATAGTCATGCTTATGTATCACGAGTCTGACCGACAGCTTCCTCATTCCATACTTAACCACTTTTTGGATCGCAGGTTCTCGGGCTAGCAGGCTCAAAATAGCGCGTCTATTGTTTTGTGTCCTCCAAACAGCACCCGGAGTTCCGCGATATACAAATTGACAAGAAGACTCTCCGGCCAGCGGGCTCAAGATTGTGATTGTTGACGGATGATGATCCCTATAAACTATCTAACATTATCTAAAACCATTATTTCCAAATATTAAATTATTAATATTATACAATTTAATTACATAAAATTATTAAAGGGTGTTAAATCTTTTTTTTTTTTAAATGTATGATCGATATAAACTTCGTTCTATTTTATGAGGTGATATCTAATAAACTTGGAATGGGATAATAACTGTGTTTATTATTATTATATTTTGTATCTTTGTGTTTATTATTTTATTTATTTTTTTATTTTTTTATTTTTATTTTTATTTTTATTTTTTTATTTTTTCTGAAAATGTTTACGTGCATGAGTTGGCAGACTCACGGGTTCACAATTATAGTCATGCTTATGTATCACGAGTTTGAACAATGGATTTTTCATTCCATACTTAGCCACTTTTTGGATCACGGGTTCTCGGGTTGGCGGGCTCAAAATTGCGCTTCTATTGTTATGTGTCCTCCAAACAACACCTGGAGTTCCGTGATATACAAATTGATAGGAGGACTCTCGGGCGGGCTCAAGATTTCACTTATATTATAAATTTTGAATAAGCCTTAATGTAAAATCCCTCTCTGGCGCACTGAGCAAACTTATTCTTTAAGGACACTTGCTCGCAAGTGATCTAGATCATTATGCTATTAAAACTTTTGATTGTGATTATGAGGTGTATGGGTTGATGACATGTTGTTTTACCGCCTCGACATAGACAGGTGCTATTGACTCGGTTTTACTGAGTGTGTAGGATTATTGACCTAGAGGATGTTGAGGCATCGATGGAACCCCTTGGACTTTGGATCGAATCAGGGAGTGTACCATTGGGGTTTGATTGTTTTACTGTGATTTTAGTGCTTCTAATTAGATGATATGATAAGGATATATTCTGACATAATTTGTTGATGATGCAGGCTGAAGATAGTTTGCCGACCAGACTCACATGTGGAGTAAAGGGGCCATGCACGACTACCAGAGATGTTGAGGGAGAGGTGTGAACAACATCCCTGCCACAGCCTACTGGCACTCCCGTCGTGGCTCGAACTGTAGGTTAACGATTACCTAGTTCGAGAGGACCCACGATGATGTGAGGGAAGACTGCGATAGTCACTCACGATGATTCTAAGGGGTGCACAATAATTCTAAGGGGTGCACAATAAGGCAGGGGCCTTATTCCTTAGAGGCCCTTAGTCTCCCACAAGTTCACCTGGTGGAGTATTGACTCCAGGGGTTTTTGATGTCTACCAAGTCAGTCAAGAGGTGAGTGACACCCTTGGAGCACGTGGTGCATCATGAAGGGCACGTCGTGCAAGAAAAATGGAAAGAGGCGAGTGACACCCTTGGAGCACGTAGTGTGTCATGAAGGGCACGTCGTGCAAGGGAACAGATGAGGCGAGTGGCACCCTTGGAGCACCTAGTGCGTTCTGAAGGGCACGTCGCATTGTTTTGATAAATGAATGAACCTAGATGGCCTTAGGATGAACAATGTGATAAGAATTAAAAAAAAAACTTTTTCCCTAATAAAAGGTTGCCCATCAAGAAAATTTAAGGTTTAAGTCTAAACTATGCTAGTGGTAAAATTTTATCTCTCTATAAAAAATAATAATAATAATAAAAACAACATAAATAATAATTATGAATTTCGTTAAATCTCGTAACACGAAGGGAGTAAGAAATTAGTTGTTGCATAAAAAATAAAAATAAAAATCTATTGGATTTAAATTTAAAAAGGGAATTAATCATTTTATTATTTTATGATAATTTACAATATATTAATTTAATGAGCAAAGGGAAAAAGGGGGTTAATTTCCACACCTGCCTTTTTAAGTTCTAACTAAAAGGGGAAAGAGGGAAAAATCTAAAATTTTAGGAAACTAGGGAAAGAGGTAAACATAAATAGGGAAAAAGAGAACATAAGGGAAAAAGAGGAAAGTCAAACTTAGGAAAGTATCTACCATTTAAGAGCTTTCTAATTTAAACTGAACTAGCAATTTAATAATGGGGAAAACCATTAAAACCTGTAAGAGAATTTTGGGACACCTAGGAGTGATTCTAGGAGTAACTCTAGGTGGGTGAGGGAAATAAAGATAATTGATTAATTAAAGAAATTAATTTATGGAGGAATGAAGGGGATGGATGACACTTGTACGGGGATGAATTTTTAGGAATTAAATTTAAAAAAAACTTAATTAAACGAGATTTTAGGAAAGTAAGGAAACATGAAACTCTTTATAATGAAGGGAGGAGATGGAGGTTGGATCTCTTCGGGTTTGAGTAACGTTATGCTACAGAAATATCTACTTGACTGACATAACTTGTGGGAGTTGGGATACCTAGCTCGGTGAGGAGTGGTAGCTCGGCCTTGCAAGGCGAGCTGGGAGCTAGTTGAAATCTCTGGATAGTGAGTGTGTGGCCCCTTTGAGGCTCGGGGGGATAAGAGGGAAGAAGAGTACCCCTAGCATTGGCTGGGAGGTACCGATGTAGTCTCGCTGATCGGCACGCGGAAGTTGCAAGGAGCACAAAGGACGTCCACTCCGAACAGGCAACGAAGGCTTTCTTCTTTTTGTATGGTAAATTGTTTTAGAACTTATGCTTGAATCTGCATTTTTACTTGGGTGAGTGAACTGATTGTCTAGATGGTTTTCTGAAATTTTCTTAGTCTAGCTCGATGATAGATCGACTCCCATGGATTCATTTCCCCGCATGTCTTGACTACCTTTCTATGTTGATTATGATCTTTGTGTTTGTTTAGCCTTCATCCCTAGCTCACCAGTCCTCGCCTGAGCAGTCGGCCAAGAGCCTAATCTACGGTCGTCACCTTAGCATTAAAATACCTATGGATCTCAACGCCCTGCTTTTCTGTGCGAGGATGATGAGTGAAGGACGAACCTATTAGTCATCTACCCTTGATGTTTGTCCCTGGTTTATTGTTGATTCCACCATTTGGCAACGACCTCTGCATGTGGATTATCTTGTGTCCTGGTTGGTTTTCTCTATGCCTTGACTGATAGAACCCCTGCAATCATTCCATGACCCTTCCCATTGGATCCTTGCATTCTCTTACTATTGTCTGCGCTGTATTGGGGTATTCTAGCAATGAAAAATGAATTGAATCCATCTTTGCATTTTACATTGGGTATTCTGGCAATGAAAACTGAAATGATTTCTGGTCTGCATTTTTATTTTGGGTATTCTGGAAATGAGAAATGAAATGAATTCATCTTTGCATTTTACATTGGGTATTCTGGCAATGAAAAACGAAATGAATTCATCTATGCATTTTACATTGGGTATTCTGGCAATGAAAAACAAAATGATTTATGGTCTGCATTTTTATTTTGGGTATTCTGGCAATGAGAAACGAAATGAATTCATCTATGCATTTTACATTGGGTATTCTGGCAATGAAAAACGAAATGAATTCATCTCTGCATTTTACATTGGGTATTCTGGCAATGAAAAACAAAATGATTTATGTTCTTCATTTTTATTTTGTATTCTGGCAATGGAAAAGAGGAATTATTCTTGTTTGCATTTCATTTTACCTTTGGGACGATTTTTCCCTTGATGAAGACTGTGTTTTGCTTTAAAATTTTGCTGCCATTTGATTCCTGTTAATGCCCACCTTTTTGCTTTCCAATTCATCAAAATTCCTGCTGTGAAAGACCATGATTTTGGAAATTAAAAACAGACTGTGTTGCATGCTGAATTCACCCACGTTTTTGCTTTTCAATTCATCAAATTACTGGTCGGAGTGACCATGTTTTTGATAATCAGAAGTTGACTGTGTTTCTATAGAAATCACCCATGATTTTATCCATTTAAATCGCAACTTTACTTGTTGGAGTGACCACGTTTTTTATAATTAGAAATTGACTGTGTTGTCATCTTAATTGACCACGACTTGCCTTAATCATTGCTTGAGTTGTTGTTGATTGACCACGAGCTGGTCCTTCTGCAATTTTGTTTGTCCCTTTTATCCTCCTTCACATTGAATGCATACCCAACGTTCTCTTTGCCAAGCTTTAATTACCACAACAATGTTACTGGCCATGTTGATTATCATGTTAACTGCAATAATAAATGCTATTTTGTTGCCTTATTAATTACTAGAATAATTGTTGCATCAATGTTAATGGTTAGTAGCCTCATTTTTCTATTAAAGGCCATGTTAATTGCAATATGAAATGCTATACATTTTCCTTATTAATTGCCAGAACAATTGCTACAGCAATGTTATTGGTCAGCAGATTCCTTCTATTGATTAAATGCCACAGTGAGTTAACTAGTTAACAGTTATATAAATCGCCTAGTTATTGCGCTATGAATGGTTATGTTAACAGTCATACAAATTGCCTCGTTAATGTTATGTTAATTGTATGTTAACTAGAATGTTAAATGTCTTGTTATTGCTATATTACTTATTATGAAAACAATCATGTAAACTATCTTGTTAATGCTATATTAATTGTCATGTAAATGCTATGATAATCACCTTGTTAAATTGCTACAACACTGTTAATTGTTAGCAGTTCCATTCTCTATGATAGTAGACCGCTAGCATTGTTAGTTCGATCAATATAGCTAGACTACATGTTGAGATTTAATTTCTTATAAGTGCTAATGGTAGCATTCCACTTTAAGAATGTTAATGTTGTTATTCAAGTTTATGGCTAGTTGGATGGGGATTCGGATTAATATAGAATTGTCCATTTAGGTTGTAATAAATATTAAAATTTGTATGGTGATTAAAGACTAGATTGAAAATTTTAAACTTTCTAATTTAGATATGTAATTGATGTTAGTTGGATTTATAGATATCGCCTAATTGGTAACTCAGACACGCTAAATTGAGTCATAATTCATGTTAAGTTCGGTTGGTAACTCGTTGACTAATGGATTTTAGACTAGTTAATTGATCTGTAATTAACGCCAACTTAAATGATGCAGGAGCATCGCCAGCACATCAAGCGAGCCATCACATCAAGCGGAGAGCAGCTAGACAAACCAACCCAAATTTTTGAAATACTTTTGGGATTGTTGTGCAAGTCTTTAATGAACCATTTATGAAGGCGCATTTGTATATTGTATTGGACCTTGAGCCTTTAAGCTCTCGTCCTTTGGTAGATAGTCAGAATTTAATAGATTTAATGTTGGTAGATAGGAATTTAATTTGGATTTGATAGCCTTAGAGCTCGAGAGGGAAACGGGATATAGACACCCTCCTTTGTACATTGTAACATAAGCATGAGTATTATTGAGAGCATTCAGGGAGAGAAGAGCAAGCAGAGAAGTGTATGAAGAAAACCCATGTACAGGCATTTGAATTAATAGAAGGGAACTTTGATTCAAATCCATGGTCTGTGTTATTCTCTGTGTATCTATGATGTTATGCTCATGAATGTTTGCTTTTTGTCATGCCTCTGCTCTTATATGTTGTGTATGTGATTTCATGGTTGAATAGAAGTCTGAGAAGGAATGTGAATGAGTTTCAATTGTTTCTCTAATTGAGCCAAGAGATTCCTGCAAGGAATGCATTTGAATTGTCCGCAAGGAGTGCATTGACAGAAGGGTTCAATTAGAGTTAGCTTTTGTTCTCATTCATCTCAGAAGTTCAGATTTGGCACCAGAGCCGTGCGCAGGCTAGACGAAGTCTCAGAGTTGCGATTCTGAGCAAAGGGAATATTGAAGACTGTTGTGGCAGGACTGCGCAGAGTCGAACAACTTCAACCCTTCGACATTGTGAAGATTTGTCGCAAGGAGTGCGAGCAAGGAAGTTCTTTCTGAGGACTTAAAGTCGAAGTAAATCTCAGGAGGGATGGGTCTTCAAAGTTGTTGAAGAACAGCGGAGCTAAGTCGTGCGAGCAGGCCAAAAAGAAGCATCATAGGTTAGCAAGCGAACAGGTGAACGAGTCTCGATAGGGAGACACTTCGTCAATTTCGTGGATCCACTGAAGGGAAGAACAGGCGGACGAAATCCTTGGGGATATTTTGAGAAATTCCGTGGGCCGTTGGATTCTACGGAGGTGAGAGAAGGTTATCGGCGCAAGCGTGAGGAGGTTCGAAGCTCAGAAGGGGCAGAGTCGTCGATCCCGAGTCATAGAGGTCGTCAGATCAACTCGTGACATCGCATATCGACATATCGTGAATTGAAGCGCCAAGTTGTTGTAACGAGAGTTGCAATATCGCAATCCGCGATATCCCGATAGGATCAGAACCGTTGATCATGTGGGACGCGTGTCAAGGGATCCCAAGGACTCGGGGTTCGGAGAATCAGAGTCTTCGACGACAGGAAACACTTGCACCTTGGAATCACGATCCGCGATATTCCGACGGTGACGTGATAGTGTGGGACCACGGAAGCGAGTGGAGTATAGGTGGCATCGTATCGGGGATCGGGGAAAGGCAAGTCCTGAGTCCATCGACATCCAGATTCGGGATCCTGTGAGTTTTGAAATCCCGATAGAAGGATCGAAGGTGGAGAAGTCAAGTCCACACGTGTATCGGAGAATCGGTACATCGGGATTCGGAGGTTGGAATTTCAAATTGTTGACATCGCGAGTAGCGATTTTCCGATAGGGCGAACGCCGATAGCAGGGGAAGGAAAGTCAACGATTGACTAAATCCATCGGGTCTCAGGGATTTGAGAACCCAAAGATAGACCGCAAACTCGCGAAGCCACGAGTTCTGATTCCTCAATAAGCAAAGGAAGAGGAGTCGCGCGAAGTGAACTGTGGGTGCAGATTTCCCGAAAGGGAAATAGAAGAGCCTTTGAGTTCTTCGGGCCGAAGAGAAAGAAGGTCCTGAGGGGGCGAACGTGCTCCGAGGAGTGCGGTTGCGTCATTAAATCATAGATATTAACCTTTTAGCCTTGATTAATGGTTGGGTTGTTGACGAAGTCATTTTTAGCTTGCACTTCCCATTGAGGGTGTTGTTGTTCATTTTAATTAATGTTTGTACTTGGTTTTGTAAACATTTTAATGTGTTTGGTTTCTCACTGTAAGGGTTCTAGTTACTTGTGTAATTAATTTTGGGTGCGTGGGGTTGTTAGGATGATTGTCCTTAGCTTAGTAGGTTTGGTCTGCTTGTGTCGGGTGGGATGTAGACACCTCCTTGTTCCTCAGAACAATCGCCAGCCTTGAGACCTTAAATGGTCAAAATCGATGGGAACCTGGGCTTGAGCGTTGCTTATGTGTCTTAGAGGTCCTAACCATTACAGGGTAGGATGGACGGGTAGTCAATCTTATTCTTCATCGGTTGAACGTCGTACATTGCTTCTAGGTGTTTGATGTGCTTTTATGTTAGGTCATTATGTTTGTTGTGGCGTGAGTTGCATGCATTGTGTTCATCATCATGTTGCAATGTTGAGTATAATGTCATTATTACGTTCCTACATACACAANCAAAAAAAAAAAAAAAAAATTGCACTTGTTATGTGAGGCTTGTTGTCGTAACGAAATGGGAGATTTGTTACATATGGTATCAGAGCGGGTTCAACCCGGGACTTGGGATCGCTACGGCTTTCGTTGATATGATTTGATTATAATGTTGCTAATTTAGTTGACTTGTATTTGTGCAGGTAATCATGGTTAGAGGACGTCATGGAGGCAGACGACAGGGTGCTAGGGGAGGAGGCAGGACACCTCCAATAGCATCCATGCCTGAGGGGTCTAGCTCCCAGGGAGATGAACAGGTTGTTGGGCAGGAGAAGATAGCAGTTGGTGATGTGGTCAGAATGATGAGATCTTTCGCATGTCTGAGACACTGATCAACCATTTGGACAGAGATGAGGCCAGGGCACCGACACCCCCTGAGGTTCCGTCGCGCGCTCTGGTCGGTACTGGTAGTGTTCACCGTGAACTCGAGAAGGTCAAATTTCCCGAGTTCTTTGGTGCCCCGGACGGTGCAGCCGCCGAGGCATGGTTGGAGAATATGGCAATGTGCTTTGAACTTCACGATTATACCTCC
>ML784472.1:74302-98773 GCA_009831015.1 Picea engelmannii | reverse complement strand
CTGTTCTAGGAACGGTTCTGAGAGAGGTACCTTTCATAGGAATTCATTGAGCATCAACTCAATGATTTTAATGCCTTACAATAGGGCGGTCGTACGGTGCTCGAGTACAAGACCCGTTTTATGGAGTTGCTCCGGTATGCTCCGCACCTTAACACTGAGAAATTTAAGGTCAACAGGTTTGTGTTCATCCTTAACAGCAGCATACGTGCAAAGGTCAGGATTTTGATGCCTCAAACCTTTCATGATGTTGTCCAGAAGGCCCTCATAGCAGAGGAGGAGCTTATTAGCGGGGGTCAGACCAGGACTCTAGTGAGACCAGCAGGGCAGGTGTCTTCTGGAGCATAGCAACATCAGACACTAGCCAAACATACACTGGGATATCGTGGCTTCCAGAGGGGATCCGCTTTCACTACACCTCGGCTACCGATGCCTCAGCAATGGACACCTTATCGGGTACCATAGCATTAGCAGCAGCGTCGACCGCAGCAGCAGCAATTTAGGCCTGTTCAGCAGAATAGACTAGGATTCCAGGTCGGAGGGTCGTCACCTTCTACTTCGAGTATCAGGACTACTGGATTGAAGAAGGGGTGTTGGACGTGTGGGGAGCCACACTACCAGCCCGACTACCCGGTGGAGAGGACTAGAGCATCCGGATCAGTCGAACCCACTACCATGGGAGATATGGGCAAGGCCCATCAGATTCATGCAGTGGTGAATAGCCTCTAGGAAGAACATCAATCAACTGTGCTCGAGATGACAGGTACCGTTGTTGACCAGACCCTTAGTATTTTGATAGATCCTAGTGCTACCAAGACTTTCATTTCTAGTGCAGCGCTAAAAAGGATTAAGGTAAAGATAGACGAACAGGATGATTTTAGCTTCGTAGAGATGGACTCTAGAGCCAAACAAAAGGTTAGAGGAAAGGTTACGGGTTGTATCCTTAACTTGGGAGAGTTTTTCATAAGGGCCAACCTGTACGTCACGATCTTAGGATCTTATGATGTTGTAATTGGTATGGACTGGTTGGAATCGCATGAGGCGATACTCAACTGTAAGACGAAACGGTTGAGCTTGGTTGATGACGAGAGGTAGAGACATGTGATTGTAGGATGGAACCAGGGAGTTTCCCTGAGGTTCATCTCTTCCTTACAGCTACAAAAGAGCATGCGCAAGGGGTGCAAGCTTTATGTGATCCTTGCGTTAAACGAGAAGGGATTAGTGGAAGGTTTAGAACACCTTCTAGTGGTGAGAGAGTTTGTGGATGTATTTCCGGAGGAGTTACATGGGATGTTTCCGGACAGGGAATTGGAGTTTACTATAGACCTAAAACCGAGAATAAAACTGATAGCTAGAACTCCTTATCGGATTTCAACCCCGGAATTACAGGAGTTGAGAATGCAACTGAAGGAGTTGTTGGGCCTGGGACTGATACATCCTAGTGTGTCACAGTGGGGTGCACCTGTTATTTTCATACGAAAGAAGGATGGGTTGTGGAGGCTCTGCATTGACTACCTTCAATTGAACAAGGCCACGATCAAGAATCAATATCCATTGTTGAGGATTGATGATCTGTTCGATCAAATGAAGGGCACGACGGTGTTCTCAAAGATCAATTTTCGATCAGGGTATCACCAGTTACGGATTAAGGAAGATGACGTCCCTAAGACTGCCTTCAATACGAGGTTTGGACATTATGAGTTTACTATTTTACCGTTTGGACTGACAAACGTCCCGGGGGTATTTATGATTTTGATGAATGGGGTGTTCCGTGAGTACTTGGACAAGTTCATCCAAGTATTCATTGACGATATTTATGTTTACTCTCAGACGATGAAGGAGCATGACAAGCACTTGCGCTTGGTACTACAGTGTTTGCGAGAGCACAAATTGTATGGGAAGTTATCCAAATGCTCATTTTATCAATCGAAGATCCACTACTTATGGCACGTCATCTCCAGTGAAGGTATCGTTCTAGATCCAGCAAAGGTCGAGGACATTATGGAATAGCCTGCATCGACGAATGTCCCAGAAGTGCGTAGCTTCATGGGTTTAGCAGGATACTATCGATGGTTCTTCGAGGGGTTTTCGAATATAGCAAATCCGATCAAGGAATTGTAGAAGAAAAACCAGAAGTTTGTTTAGACCGAGAAATGCACGGAATCATTTCGGAGGCTCAAGGAGTTGTTGACAACAACACCGATACTAAAGGTCCCGAACATGGATGCGGACTTCTTGGTATGCATTGACGCATCCAAGGAAGGCTTAGGCGGAGTCTTGATGCAAGACGGGCAAGTAATCACTTACATTTCGAGGAAACTAAGAAGGCATGAGGAGAACTACATGACGCACGATTTGGAGTTGTTAGCCATCATATATGCCTTGAAGGTTTGGAGACACTACCTTGTTGGATGAAAATTTGAACTAAATACTGACCATTGTAGACTACAACACATCTTTACGCAAAGCGACCTGAACGCGTGACAACGACATTGGACAGAATTGCTTAGTAAGTACGACTTCGAGATTACTTACATAAAAGGAACAGTGAACTGAGTGGTAGATGCATTGAGTTGAAGATCACGCATCTTTTCAGTGCTGCCTCTTCAGACGAATCTACGTGAAAAGATTCTAACCTTATAGCGTGACGATGACTAGTACAAAGAGGTCAAGGGTTTTATCGGACAAAACACAATGATGGTACCACGATTTGAAGGATTTTCATTTGATAGCGATGGTTTATTGAGGTTTAAAAATTGGATCTATGTATTGTCGAACGACGAGTTGAGGATGTTGATCCTGAGCGAGGCTCATAGAGCAGTTTACATGGCTCACCCGGGAGTCACGAAGATGAGGGCAGACCTTAAACCATTATTCTTCTAGAAGGGAATGAAGGCATACATAGTTAACTATGTGGCCAGATGTCTAGAATGTCAACAGGTAAAGGCTGAACATAGACACCCAGCAGGAATACTACAACCACACGTTATTCCAGAATCGAAATGGGAGGTTATTTCGATGGATTTTATTGTTGGATTGCCACTAACGACAAGGAGACATGACTCGATTTTCATAGTAGTAGACACTTTGACGAAGAGTGCTCACTTTATTCCTGTGCGTACGACGTATCAGGCACCTGACATAACTAGATTTTTCATTAGTGAGATTGTGAGGCTACATGGTGTGCCTAAGAGGATTATATCCGATCGAGGATTGGTGTTTACTAGACGATTTTGGACGAGTTTCCAAGAGGCCTTGGGAACCCAACTTAACTTTAGTATTGCATATCACCCGGAGACTGACGGGCAGACCAAACGAATGAACCAGACCTTGGAGGACATGTTGTGCATGTACGTGATGGACCAACAAAAGTGTTGGGAATAATTCTTGCCACTAGTGGAGTTTGCTTACAACAACAATTACCAGAGCACCATTAAGATGGTGCCTTTCGAGTTTCTTTACCGGCGACCGTGTCGGACACCTTTGAGTTGGGATCGGCTTGAGGATAGGGTCTTGGTGGGACCAGAAGTGATCCAAGAAATAGAAGAGCAAATGCAAACAATAAGACAAAGGATTAAAGAAGCGCAGGATCGACATAAGAGTTATGTCGATGCGCATCGTGTCAACCGTAGTTACGAGGTCAGCGATCGAGTCTTCTTGCGGGTTAAACCACATAAGAGTTCGATCAAGTTTGGAAAGGGAGATAAACTCTCTCCTAGGTTCATGGGACCTTTCGAGATTGTGGAGAGAAAGGGGCCTGTGGCCTATCGACTAGCCTTGCCTGATTCTTTGAGGCGTATGCACGATGTTTTTCATGTATCTGTTTTGAGACATTATTTTAGTGATCCTACGCATGTTATTGACATGAGTTCCTTGCAAGTATCAGACAAGGGGGTTCTCATAGCTGAGACGATCCGCATCTTGGATCATCGCGTTCGATAGCTACGGCGTCGAACGATAGAGAATGTCAAGGTCCAGTGGGACAATTATAGTTCGCACTCGACGACCTAGGAGGACACATATGATATGCGCCAACAGTTTCCATTTTTGTTTGATAGATAGACATATGATATTGTGATACACTTTATTTCGGCATATATACTGTGAAACTTTGGGACGAAGTTTGGACCAAGAGAGGGCGTATGTAACATCCCACTCTGGCGCACTTAGAGAACTTATTCTTTGAGGACACTTGCTCGCAAGTGATCCGGATTATTATGCTATTAAAACTTTTGATTGTGATTATGAGGCATATGGGTTGATGACATGTTGTTTTACCACCTCAACATAGACAGGTGCTATTGACTCGGTTTTAATGAGTATGCAAGATTATGTACCTCGAGGATGTCGAGGCATCGATGGAACCCCTTGGACTCTGGATTGAGTCAGGGAGTGTACTACTGGGGTTTGATTGTTTTACTATGATTTTAGTGCTTCTGATTAGATGATATGATATGGATATATTCTGACATGATTCGTTGATGATGCAGGCTAACGATAGCTTGTCGACCAGACTCACATGTGGAGTAAAGGGGTCACGCATGACTACCAGAGATGTTGAGGGAGAGATGTGGATAGCAGCCCTGCCACAGCCTACTAGCACTCCTGTTGTGGATTGAATTGTAGGTTAATGATTACCTAGTTCGAGAGGACCCACGATGTTGTGAGGATAGACTGCAACAGTCGCTCACGATGATTCTAAGGGGTGCGCAATAAAGTGGGGGCCTTATTCCTTAGAGGCCCTTAGTCTCCCACAAGTTCACCTAGCGGAGTATTAACTCCAGGGTTTTTTTTATGTCTACCAAGTTAGTCAAGAGGCGAGTGACACCCTTGGAGCACGTGGTGCATCCTGAAGAGCACGTCACGCAAGAAAAATAGAAAGAGGCGAGTGACACCCTTGGAGCACGTAGTGCATCCTGAAGGGCATGTCGCGCAAGGGAACATATGAGGCGAGTGACACCCTTGGAGCACCTAGTGCGTTCTGAAGGGCACATCGCATTGTTTTGATAAATGAATGAACTTAGACGGCCTTAGGATGAACAATGTGATAAGAATTTAAAAAAAAACATTTTCCCTAATAAAAGGTTGCCCATCACGAAAATTTAAGGTTTAAGTCTAAACTATGCTAGTGGTAAAATTTTATCTCTCTATAAAATAATAATAACAATAAAAACAACATAAATAATAATTATGATCTTCATTAAATCTCTTAACACTAAGGGAGTAAGAAATTAATTGTTGCATTAAAAAAATAAAAAAACTGTTGGATTAAAATTTAAAAAAGGAATTAATCATTTTATTATTTTATGATAATTTAAAATATATTAATTTAATGAGAAAAGGGAAAAAGGGGGTTAATTTCCACACCTGCCTTTTTGAGTTCTAACTAAAAGGGGAAAGAGGGAAAAATCTAAAATTTTAGGAAACTAGGAAAATAGGTAAACATAAAAAGGGAAAAAGGGAACATAAGGGAAAAAATGGAAAGTCAAACTTAGGAAAGTATCTACCATTTAAGAGCTTTCTAATTTAAACTAAACTAGCAATTTAATAATGGGGAAAGCCATTAAAACCTGTAAGAGAATTTGGGGACACCTAGGAGTGATTCTAGGAGTAACTCTAGGTGAGTGAGGGAAATAAAGATAATTAATTAATTAAATAAATAAATTTATGGAGGAATGAAGGGGATGGGTGACACTTGTACGGGGAGGAATTTTTAGGAATTAAATTTAAAAAAAAAATAATTAAATGAGATTTTAGGAAAGTAAGGAACCACGAAACTCTATATAATGAAGGGAGGAGATGGAGGTTGGGTCTCTTCGGGTTTGTGTAACGTTACACTGCAGAAATATCTACTTGACTGACTTAACTTGTGGGAGTTAGGATACCTAGCTCGGTGAGAAGTGGTAGCTCGGCCTTGCAAGGTGAGCTAGGAGCTTGTCGAAATCTCCAGATAGTGAGTGTGTGGCCCCTTTGCAGCTCGGGGGCTAAGGGGGAAGAAGAGTACCCCTAGCATTGGTTGGGAGGTATTGTTGTAGTTTCGTTGGTCGGCAGGCAGGAGTTGCAAGGATCACGCGGGACGTCCACTCCGAACAGGCAACAGACGCTTTCTTCGTTTTGTATGGTAAATTGTTTTAGAACTTATGCTTGAATCTGCATTTTTACTTGGGTGAGTGAACTGATTGTCTAGATGGTTTTCTGAAATTTTCTTAGCCTAGATCGATGATAGATCGGCTCCCATCGCTTCATTTCCCCGCATGTCTTGACCACCTTGTTGTGTTTATTATGAAATTCGTGGTTGTTTAGCCTTTGTCCCTAGCTCACCAGTCCTCGCCTGAGTAGTCGGCCAAGAGCTTGATCGACGGTCATCGCCTTAGTGTTAAAATACCTATGGATCTCAACGCCCTACTTTTCTGTGCGAGGATGATGAGCGAAGGATGAACCTGTTAGCCGTCTACCCTTGACGTTTGTCCCTAGCTGATTGTTGATTCCGCCATCTGGCAACAACCTCTACGTGTGGATTATCTTGTGTCCTGGTTGGTTTTCTCTATGCCTTGACTGATAGAACCCCTGCAATCATTCCATGACCCTTCCCATTGGATCCTTGCATTCTGATGCAGGAGCATCGCTCACTCATCAAGCGAGCCAGCGCGTGGAGCAGGGAAAAGACAGCTGGACAAGCCAGCAAATTTCTTTTTGAATTTCACCTTGATATTTGTTGCGCCAAGCATTAATGAGCTAATGTAATGAAGCGCACTTGTATTGTGTTATAGATAGGAAGGCATTTATTAGATTTAATGTTGTTAGATAGGAATTTATTGTAGATTTGATAGTTTCAGATTTCGAGAGGGCAAACGGAATATAGGCACCCTCCTTTGTATTATTGTATAATTCTCACATCCAGAAGAAAGGAGCAGAGCAGAGAACTTGTGTAGAACACTCATGTACAGATTGGATTAATAGAAGAGTCTTTGATTCAACTTCATGGTTTGTGTTGTGTCTCTGTGTTGATATTATGCTCATGGATGTCTATTTTCCTTGTATGCATTTGCTTTGATATGCTGTGTATGTGGTTTCATAGTTGAATTGAAATCTGTGAGAGAGAGGAGAATGAGTTTCAATTGTTTCTCTGTTTGAGCCAGGAGATTCCTGCATCGAGTGCAGTGGAATTCATCTGCATAGAGTGCATTGATGAGTCCAGACAGTTGAGCTCTTATTCTCATCTGCCCAGAGTTGAATTGGGTTAACAGAGTCGTGCAGGAGTCGTGCAAGCAGTACCAGAAGTCTCAGTGGGAAGTCTGAGCAAAGGAAGGCAGGGATTCCTATGGATTTGAGTGCATAGAATTCCGAAGTACCCAACACTTCGAGAGTTGTTGAAGTCAAGCGCGAGGAGCGTGCATAAAATACCTCAAGGAGTCAGAGGAATTAAGCTCAGGAGGGATAGTTTCCTTTAGTGGATACGGTGGGAACAAACCCAAGAGAAGATTCGAACTGGGAAAACCTGACCGGCTGAAGAGATCATCAAAGAGGAGTTGAGCGGAGGTTAGTCCTTAGGCGAAGGAAGGAGAAATCCTCAAGGAGGAGAATCAGTGATTAGGGACCATTGGGGAGAATCGCGAAGTCCTGTAGACCGTCAGATCTGGAAAAAGTAGCGAGGGGTTTAAACCCTTGAGCGCAAGAAGAACCCATAGCCATCACATATCGACATATCAGGGTTTGCGAATACAAGAGTTTTGAACTCGTTGAAATCGCGATTGTCGATTCCCCGAATCAACGAGAGCCGTCGATAAGAGTAGGGATAGGTGGCACGAGATCCCGGGAGGTCGGGATTCGGCATTCAGAAATTCTCGTTGCAAAGGAATTTCGACCGGAGAAATCGCGATCCCGCGATCCCCAATCGCACGAGAGAAGGGAGTAACGTGGTAGCGTGGGACCACAATATCTGGTGGAGGACAGGTGTCATCGGAGTTCGGGGTTCGGTGTTTTGTGGCGTAAGTGAATTGCAGCATCGCAAGTGCCGATTTCCCGATAGGGAAACCCCCGACAGGCGTGAGAAGCGTTGACCCCTTGACCATCGGGGTTCGGGGTTTTGATTTGCATGTGAACTGTGTTTCCGAGCTTTGCGATACCGCGAAACCCGATCTCCCGAGAAGTGAAGAGGAGATTGTCGAAGGAGAACTGTGGGTAGAGAGAACTCCCAAGAGGAGTTGGAAGAGTTCTTTAACTCTTCGGGCCTGTGTGAGAGAAGGTCCTGGTGAGAGCGGGTTGGTCCGTTGAGGGTGGATTACCTCCTGCACCAAGTGGTATCAGAGCGAGGTTAATAGTTCTCTTTGTTTCGGTAGCAGAGAGAAGCGGATTTCGCCATGCCGCCTAGAAGAGAAAGGAAGTCACCTGATCAAGAAGACAGGGATGCCCGAAGAAGGGGTAGGCCAGCAGGGAATCCAGAGATGGAGCGGCAGATACGAGATCTCAGGGTGAGACTCGAAGAGATGGAAACAACTCAACGACGCAGAGCAGGTGCTGGAGATCTTAGTGACTCTGAAGTCGAAGAAGAAGTTGGACATGCAGAAGAAGTCGCAGCAGAAGATGCTTCAACCGAGCGGTTGATCAGAGCCATTTCTAGAATGAGCTCAAAGACAAAGATGGACATTCCCGTCTATGAGGGGAGTCTAAATGCAGAAGAGTTGCTAGATTGGATCCGAGCAATCGATACCTACTTCGATTATGAAGATATCGAAGAGGACAAGAAGGTAAGGCATGTGGTAACCAAGTTGAAAGGACATGTAGCCTTATGGTGGGATGAGTTGCAGGCTGATAGGCGCTGCAAAGGAAAACAAAAGATTAAGAGCTGGGATCGGATGATCGCTAAGATGAAAGAGAAATTCATCCCGAGAGATTACCAGATCACTCTGTTCAGGCGAATGCAGAACCTGAGGCAAAAGTTGATGACGGTGAAGGAGTACACCGAGGAATTTTATAGGCTCAACATCCGAGCAGGTCATCGGGAGAGCGATGATGAGAAGGCGGTGAGATACCTGAATGGTCTAAGGTATGACATTCAGGATGAATTGAGCATGGTTACCATCCGATCAGTTGAGGATGCGTACCAGATGGCTCTGAAAGCCGAAGAAAAGCTGAGCCGCAAACAGGGACAGCGAGGGTGAGGCAGGAGTCAGCCCAGAGGCAAGGCAATTGCCCAAGATAGAACTCAGAAGCCCAAGGAGGAATGGCAGAGACCTCAGGGTAAGGTTGAAAGAGGTGGAACCTCACAACAGCGGCAGCAATATGCTGAGCCGAGGAGGTAGCATACAGAGCAGGGTGGTGGATATGCTGACGCCAATGCTATTCCTCGTACCCGAGGTAGAGGAAGAGGCCGTGGAGGAATTATCACATGCTTTACATGTGGAAAAGATGGACATAAAGCCGTGGATTGTCCAGACAGGAAGGTGGATAGAGGAGAAGCTCACATCACTGAGGCGCAGAGACGTGATGTTGAGGATGAAGATACCGGAAGTGGGAAGTCACTGACGGTACACAAAGTTCTCTTGACACCCGAGAAAGAGGTGGAGGACACAGCTCAGAGAACTAGATTGTTCAGAACGACTTGCAAGACCAAGGGCTGGAAATGCAAGGTCATAGTGGATAGTGGAAGCACCGATAATCTTGTTTCAACCAAGATGGTGGAAAAGCTGGAGCTGGAAACGACCAATCACCCAAGTCAATACAAAGTGTCATGGCTGCAGAAAGGACACCAGGTAAGTGTTACGAAACAATGCTTGGTTGAATTTAAAATGGGTGAATATAAGGATAAGATCTTGTGTGATGTCATTCCCATGGATGTTTGTCATGTATTATTGGGTAGACCATGGCAGTATGACCGAAATGTGGTTCATGATGGGAGGATGAACACATACACCTTGGAGAAGGATGGGAAAACACACACATTGCTTCCGAAAAAGGATGTAGAAGTGAAGCCGGAAGTGAGCAGTACTATACTTCTCATGAGTGGGAAGGAACTTCTCGCAGAGATGGAGAAGAACGAAGATCCACAATTCTTTGTTGTCGGGAAGCCAAGAATTGTCCTGACAAGCACAAGAGTGGACGACTTGCCAGACGAGATTCATGAACTGCTGAGAGAGTTCGTTGATATCATCATGGACGAACTACCTCGTTCGTTGCCACCGATGAGGAGTGTGAGTCACCATATTGACCTCATACCTGGAGCAAGCTTGCCGAACAAAGATGCGTACAAGTTAACACCTTAGGAGAACGAGGAAGTCAAAAGGCAGGTACAGGATCTGCTAGACAAAGGACTGGTTAGGGAGAGTCTCAGTCCATGTGTTGTTCCAACAGTATTGAGTCCGAAGAAGGATGGAGGCTGGAGGATGTGTACAGACTCCAGGGCGATAAACAAAATCACCATCAGGTACAGATTTCCACTGCAGAGAATGGACGATCTGATGGATTGCCTGAGTGGAGCAAATTATTTTTCAAAGATTGATCTCAAGAGCGGATATCATCAGATTCGCATGAGAGAGGGGGATGAATGGAAAACAACATTCAAGACAAACAAGGGTTTGTATGAATGGTTGGTCATGCCGTTTGGTTTGACAAACGCGCCAAGCACATTCATGAGGCTGATGAATGTAGTCCTGAAGGAACTCATTGGCAAATTTGTTGTCGTGTATCTGGACGACATATTGATTTTTAGCAAGACCAAGGCTGAACATTTGAGGCATTTAGCCATCGTGATGAGAAGACTACAACAGGAGAAGCTGTTGATCAACATGAAGAAGTGTTCCTTCATGAAGACAGAGCTCATCTATTTGGGCTTTGTTATCTCGACGAATGAATTGAAGATGGATCCTGAGAAGGTGGAGGTGATCAGGAATTGGCCATCACCCAGAAATGTTTTTGAGGTGAGGAGTTTCCATGGATTGGCTAGTTTCTATCGGAAATTCATTCGAAATTTTAGTGGAATTAGCGCAGAAATGATGGACACCGTGAAAAAATGACACAAATTTTTTCATTGGACAGCCGAGGCGGAAAGGAGCTTCAATCTGTTGAAGAGAAAGATCACAGAGCAACCAATTCTGGTATTGCCTGACTTTCAGAAGACATTTCAGGTGAAATGTGATGCTAGTGGATATGTCGTCGGAGGGGTTCTGAGTCAGGATGACAGACCAGTGGCATATTTCAGCGAGAAGCTGGATGATGCTAAGTTGAAATACTCCACATATGATAAGGAATTTTATGCCATCATACAGGCATTGAAAAAGTGGAGGCATTACTTGATACCCAAGGAGTTTTTGTTGTACAGTGATAATCATGCATTGCAGTTTGTAAGTCAACAGGATAAGTTGAACCAGAAGCATGCAAAATGGGTAAAGTACATGCAAAATTTTACGTTTGTTATAAAGCACATTTCAGGGACTGCTAACAAAGTGGTTGATGCTTTGAGCAGGAAATGTTTGTTGTTGTAGAAGTTCAGGGTCAAAACCTTGGGTTTTGAAAATCTTAAAGATATGTATGTTGGAGATCCAGATTTCGGAGAAGCATACGAAGCAGCTGAGAATCCAGTTCTTAGAGATCGGAGTCCTTGGATAGATTTCATGATCCAGGAAGGATTACTGGATAGATTTCATGATCCAGGATAGATTTCATGATCCAGGAAGAATTTCTCCATGAGGGAGAATTTGGTGAAGGAAAAACACAGCGGAGGCTTAGCAGGTCATTTTGGACATGACAAAACGTTCGCCAAGCTGAGCGAATCGTATTATTGGTCGGGCATGCGAGCAGACGTAAAGAGGTTTGTTGACAGATGCAGGATATGTCAACATTCAAAGGGCCAAAAGCAGAATGCTGGGTTTTATCAGCCATTGCCCGTACCTGAGAGGTCATGGGAGGCGATCAACATGGACTTTGTGTTGGGTTTGTCGAGGACGCAAAGAGGAGTTGATTCCGTCTTTGTGGTGGTAGACAGGTTTTCGAAGATGGCACATTTCATACCGTGTCAAAAGACCAACGATGCGACCCACATCGCAAATTTATTTTTCAAAGAGATCGTCAGATTGCATGGATTGCCGAAAAGCATAGTCTCGGACCGGGATATGAAATTCATAGGCCATTTTTGGAGGACGCTATGGAAGAAGCTAGGAACTAATTTGGATTTTAGTTCAGCTTACCATCCGCAGACAGATGGGCAGACCGAGGTGGTCAATAGAAGTCTGGGAGATCTGTTGAGGAGCTTGGTGACAGAGCACCACAGCAGTTGGGACCAGATATTGCCACAGGCAGAGTTCGCGTACAACGATTCGGTGAATCGGAGTACAGAAAAGAGTCCATTTCAAATTTTGTATGGAACACATCCAAGGGGAGTTTCTGAGCTCAGGGAGTCAGAACAGAGTGCGACTAGCAGCGCGAGCGCAGAAGAGTTCGTTGAAGCGATGCAGGAACTTCACACGCAGGTGAAGCAGCCACTGCAGAAATCAAATCAGGAGTATAATCGCAAAGTTGATCAGCGGAAGAGACAACTTCAGTTCGAAGTTGGCAATCTTGTTCTAGCGCACTTGAGGAAGGAAAGGTTCCCAAGGGGAACATATAACAAGCTCAAGATGAAGAAAATCAGGCCATGCAGAGTCCTGAAGAAATTTGGAGAAAACGCATACGAGCTTGAGTTACCGGGTGGCATCGGGATATCTCTAATTTTCAATGTTTCGGATTTATACCCATACAGGGTTGGAGAAGCAGACACTGGAATTGAAGAACCAGAAGTCCAGTGGCAGAATTAGTTACCGGTTGCAGTGAAACCGCAGATGGAGTATATATTAGACAAGCGATTGGGCAAGAAGACTAGGCGAAAGCAGTATTTTGAGTACCTGGTGAAGTGGAAGAATCACCCAGTGGAGGATGCCAGCTGGGAGACAGAAGCAGTGATACAGAAGCATGGGCAGACTGTGCAGGAGCTCATGGACAGGAGCCCATGAAATCTTTCGATCCGAGGAGTATGATGCAGGAGCATCGCTCACTCATCAAGAGAGCTAGCGCGTGGAGCAGGGAAAAGACAGCTGGACAAGCTAGCAAATTTATTTTTGAATTTCATCTTGATATTTGTTGCGCCAAGCATTAATGAGATAATGTAATGAAGCGCACTTGTATTGTGTTATAGATAGGAAGGCATTTATTAGATTTAATGTTGTTAGATAGGAATTTATTGTAGATTTGATAGTTTCAGATTTCGAGAGGGCAAACGGAATATAGGCACCCTCCTTTGTATTATTGTATAATTCTCGCATCCAGAAGAGAGGAGCAGAGAAGAGAACTTGTGTAGAACACTCATGTACAGATTGGATTAATAGAAGAGTCTTTGATTCAACTTCATGGTTTGTGTTGTGTCTCTGTGTTGATATTATGCTCATGGATGTCTATTTTCCTTGTATGCATTTTCTTTGATATGCTGTGTATGTGGTTTCATAGTTGAATTGAAATCTGTGAGAGAGAGGAGAATGAGTTTCAATTGTTTCTCTGTCTAAGCCAGGAGATTCCTGCATCGAGTGCAGTGGAATTCATCCGCATAGAGTGCGTTGATGAGGCCAGACAGTTGAGCTCTTATTCTCATCTGCCCAGAGTTGAATTGGGTTAACGGAGTCGTGCAGGAGTCGTGCAGGCAGTACCGAAAGTCTCAGTGGGAAGTCTGAGCAAAGGAAGGCAGGGATTCCTATGGATTTGAGCGCATAGAATTCTGAAGTACCCAACACTTCGAGAGCTGTTGAAGTCAAGCGCGAGGAGCGTGCATAAAATCCCTCAAGGAGTCAGAGGAATTAAGCTCAGGAGGGATAGTTTCCTTTAGTGGATACGGTGGGAACAAACCCAAGAGAATATTCGAACTGGGAAAACCTGACCGGCTGAAGAGATCATCAAAGAGGAGTTGAGCGGAGGTTAGTCCTTAGGCGAAGGAAGGAGAAATCCTCAAGGAGGAGAATCAGTGATTAGGGACCATTGGGGAGAATCACGAAGTCCCGTAGACCGTCAGATCTAGAAAAAGTAGCGAGGGGTTTAAACCCTTGAGCGCAGGAAGAACCCATAGCCATCGCATATCGGCATATCGGGGTTTGTGAATACAAGAGTTTTGAACCCGTTGAAATCGCGATTGTCGATTCCCCGAATCAACGGGAGTCGTCGATAAGAGCAGGGACAGGTGGCACAAGATCCCGGGAGGTCGGGATTCGACATTCGGAAATTCTCATTGCAAAGGAATTTCGACCGGAGAAATCGCGATCCCGCGATCCCCGATCGCACGAGAGAAGGGAGTAACGTGGCAGCGTGGGACCACAAGATCTGGTGGAGGACAGGTGTCATCGGAGTTCGGGGTTCGGTGTTTTGTGGCGTAAGTGAATCGCAGCATCGCAAGTGTCGATTTCCCGATAGGGAAATCCCCGACAGGCGTGAGAAGCGTTGACCCCTTGACCATCGAGGTTCGGGGTTTTGAGTTGCATGTGAACTGTGTTTCCAAGCTTCGCGATACCGCTGAACCCGATCTCCCGAGAAGTGAAGAGGAGATTTCCGAAGGAGAACTGTGGGTAGAGAGAACTCCCGAGAGGAGTTGAAAGAGTTCTTTAACTCTTCGGGCCTGTGTGAGAGAAGGTCCTGGTGAGAGCGGGTTGGTCCGTTGAGGGCGGATTACCTCCTACACCACATTCTCTTACTTTTGTCTGCATTGTATTGGGGTATTCTGGCAATGAAAAACGAAATGAATTCATCTCTGCATTTTACATTGGGTATTCTGGCAATGAAAAACGAAATGATTTCTGGTCTGCATTTTTATTTTGGGTATTCTAGCAATGAGAAACGAAATGAATTCATCTCTGCATTTTACATTGGGTATTCTGGCAATGAAAGACGAAATGAATTCATCTCTACATTTTACATTGGGTATTATGGAAATGAAAAACGAAATGATTTATGGTCTGCATTTTTATTTTGGGTATTCTGGCAATGAGAAACGAAATGAATTCATCTCTGCATTTTACATTGGGTATTCTGGCAATGAAAAACAAAATGAATTCGTCTCTGCATTTTACATTGGGTATTCTGGCAATGAAAAACGAAATGATTTATGGTCTGCATTTTTATTTTGTATTCTGGCAATGGAAAAGAGGAATTATTCTTGTGTGCATTTTGTTTTACCTTTGGGGCGATTTTTCCCTTGATGAAGACTTTGTTTTGCTTTAAAATTTTGATTTCATTTGATTTTTGTTAATGCCCACGTTTTTGCCTTCCAATTCATCAAATTTCCTGCTGTGAAAGACCACAATTTTGGAAATTAAAAACAGACTGTGTTGCATGTTGAATTCGCCCACGTTTTTGTTTTTCAATTCATCAAATTACTTGTTGGAATGACCACGTTTTTTATAATCAGAAGTTGACTGTGTTGCTGTAGAAATCACCTATGATTGTATCCATTTAAATCATAACTTTACTTGTTGGAGTGACCACGTTTTTAATAATTAGAAATTGACTATGTTGTCATCTTAATTGACCACGACTTGCTTTAATCATTGCTTGAGTTGTTGTTGACTGACCACGAGTTGGTCCTTCTGTAGTTTTGTTTGTCCCTTTTATCCTCCTTCACATTGAACGAATACCCAGCGTTCTCTCTACCAAGCTTTAATTACCACAACAATGTTATTGGCCCTGTTGATTATCATGTTAACTA
This sequence comes from Picea engelmannii, assembly GCA_009831015.1. NCBI lineage: Eukaryota > Viridiplantae > Streptophyta > Pinopsida > Pinales > Pinaceae > Picea > Picea engelmannii. The sequence continues at coordinate 83,064 of ML784472.1, read as the reverse complement.
CAATAATAAATGCTATTTTGTTGCCTTATTAATTACTAGAGTAATTGTTGCAGCAATATTAATGGTTAGCAGCCTCCTTTTTTTGTTAAAGGCCATGTTTTTTTTTTTTTTTAAGTAAAAAAGATGGAGCCTATTATATTACCATAAACAAAATACATAAGCTATTGGTGATTCCAGTTGTCCCGCCTGAGCAGGAAACCATGACAGTTGGGCATCCCTGTCCATTTGTCACCCAGTTTACAGAATTAACAAAATTGAAAAAATTGACGGTGTTACGTCCTGCCCGAAGGAAACCAGGACTAACAGTCGTGAGCATGAAACTGGTTATCCTGACTAGTTCTAAGAAATACTGGTAGCTAGCTATCTCAAGGCCTAGATTATAGCAACAAAAAAAAAGTCTAGTTTTGAACATTATGTAACCTTTGAACCAGCATGCTTGTCCTCGTCCTCGGATTGCCTCCATCTTGCTGGGAACGAATAGGCTCGCGCGCAAGTCGGACATTGTTTCTTTGGCTGAGTTCTGGAATGTGCCGCAAAGAACATGTCAAGTCTCTGATCCATTCGCACAAGACGGAAGATCTGGTCCTCCAACATATTCCTCATCTCAAAGACGATATTGAGGTATCCCTAGTCGACTGAAGGTGGCTGCTTCGGGTGGTGGTTGTCCATTAACTCCTTGAGGGTGGCCGCTTCTGCTTCCTGCTTCTTGTGCCATTGTCGTGCGTGTGATTTCCCCTCCGCTTCCTTGGTAAGTTCGGGAGGAACCTCCTCTTCCACGTAGCAGGGGGAGTAAGGCATCTCTGAGCTGGTGGCATGAGGGCCGAGCATACTGCTTGCAGGTGGTGGCTTGCTTTCTGGACCAAAGTTCGAGCTCGGATTCCATTCTTCCGGCACTATAAACAAGGTGTGCTCAGGAGGGATTTCCAGGCCTCCTTCCGGGATGACTTCCTCCACGTACGCCATTGGAGGCATGCGTCGTCTGTTTCTTCTTCTCTTAGCTGCCATTGCCATGGCTTTCTCAAAGTTCTCCTTTCTCTTGCGTCGTGACTCCGCCGTGTACCAGGAAGCTCCCCTTCGCGGATTCCCTCTCGCTCGGGGCATGGTGGGGGTCCGGTGAATTGCCTGGGTGCTTTCTCGAAAGGTCGTTCTGCTCCTGAGTGTTGGCGAGGTCATCGGGTGCTGCCACTGTTCCAGGGAAACAGGAGAAAGGCTGATGCAATTCTTCTTCTCCAGTGGAGCGGAGGCTGCAGGGAGCGTCTGGCTCTTTTCTCTTACAGCTTGGACAATGAGTGCGAGTGCTAAAACAATCACCATAGTCATTAAAGTCTGCTGGATAGTGCGTTGATGGCGGGTACCCTTCCCTTGCGTGAGGGGTCTCGTCGTTTGAATGCGCCTGCTCATGCTCATGTTGAGTTATGGTCCGAGGTGATGTGGGTCGGTGGATGCATTAATGCTGTGTCCCGACTCGCTCCCGCGTGGCACCATTGCGTCCCGTGTCACCCCATCCGGGGTGTTAAAGGCCATGTTAATTGCAATATGAAATGCTATATTTTTGCCTTATTAATTGCCAGAACAATTGCTACATCAATGTTATTGGTCAGCAGATTCCTTCTATTGATTAAATGCCACAGTGAGTTAAATAGTTAACAGTTATATAAATCGCCTGGTCATTGCGCTATGAATGGTTATGTTAACAGTCATACAAATTTCCTTGTTAATGTTATGTTAATTGTATGTTAACTAGAATGTTAAATGCCTTGTTATTGCTATATTACTTATTATGAAAACAATCATGTAAACTATCTTGTTAATGCTATATTAATTGTCATGTAACTGCTATGATAATCACCTTGTTAAATTGCTACAACACTGTTAATAGTTAGCAGTTCCCTTCTCTATGATAGTAGAYCGCTAGCATTGTTAGTTCGATCAATATAGCTAGACTACATGTTGAGATTTAATTTCTTATAAGTGCTAATGGTAGCATTCCACTTTAAGAATGTTAATGTTGTTATTCAAGTTTATGGCTAGTTGGATGGGGATTCGGATTAATATAGAATTGTCCATTTAGGTTGTAATAAATATTAAAATTTGTATAGTGAGTAAAGACTAGATTGCAAATTTTAGATTTGTTAATTTAGATATGTAATTGATGTTAGTTGGATTTATAGATATCACCTAATTGGTAACTCAGAAATGCTAAATTGAGTTGTAATTCATGTTAAGTTCGGTTGGTAACTCGTTGACTAATGGAATTTAGACTGGTTAATTGATCTATAATTAACTCCAACTTAAATCATAGATATTACCTTTTAGCCTTAATTAATGGTTGGGTTGTTGACGAAGTCGTTTTTAGCTTGCGCTTCCCATTGAGGGTGTTGTTGTTCATTTTAATTAATGTTTGTACTTGGTTTTGTAAACATTTAATGTGCTTGGTTTCTCACTGTAAGGGTTTTAGTTACTTGTGTAATTAATTTTGGGTGCGTGGGGTTGCTAGGATGATTGTCCTTAGCTTAGTAGGCTTGGTCTGCTTATGTCGGGAGGGATGTAGACACCTCCTTGTTCCTTAGAACAGTCACCAGCCTTGAGACCTTAAATGGTCAAAATCGATGGGAACTTGGGCTTGAGCATTGCTTATGTGTCTTGGAGGTCCTAACCATTGCAGGGTAGGACGAGCGGGTAGTCAATCTTATTCTTCGTCGGTTGAACGTCGTACATTGCTTCTAGGTGCTTGATGTGCTTTTATGTTAGGTCATTATGTTTGTTGTGGCGTGAGTTGCATGCGTTGTGTTCATCGTCGTGTTGAGATGTTGAGTATAATGTCATTATTACCTTTCTACATACACACACAAAAATAAAAATTGCACTTGTTATGTGAGGCTTGTTGTCGTAACGAAATGGGTGATTTGTTACACTTAAAAATGACTTAGTTATAAAAATAAAAAATGTTATTTTATATTATTAAGGGTTGATCATGTTAAAATGAAATACTAGAGCAAAAATCCTTGGGAACTTTTTGTTGTTTGTCTAGATCACACAACTAGTGGATAAGAAACAACCTTCCTTAACTCCTATATTACAATTATTTTTTTCTATCCCTCACTTATTTAAAAAAAAAAATGAAGTAAACAAAAAAAAAAAATTAAATTCTATATTTAAAATTATTAAAATAAATAATCATTTACATCAAAAATTTATTTTTATAAAATATAGATATTAATTTTTAAGTTCATTATTGAATCATATACGAAACATAAATTAAAATGAAATTACAATTAGGTTTATGATTATATTTAAAAATATTAAAATAAAAGTCAAGAAATCTAAAGGATAAGTACGTTAGATATTGCTAAATTTTAGATTTCAAATATTGAAATAAATAATTATACACATTAAATATGTACTTTTATAAAGTATGGACATGAGATTTTATAAAGTATGTACGACTTCCTCATTCCATACTTAGCCACTTTTTGGATCGCGGTTCCCGGGCTGGTGGGCTCAAAATTGTGCTTCTATTGTTCTGTGTCCTCTAAACAGCACATGAAGTTCCACGATATACAAATTGACAAGCGGACTCCCGGTCTGGCGAGCTCAAGATTGTGATTGTTGACGGATGGTGATCCTTATCAACCATGTAACATTATCTAAAAACCTTATTTCCAAATATTAAATTATTAATATTAAATATTAATATTGTACAATTTAATTACATAAAATTATTAAAGTATATTAAATCCATTTTTTTAAAATGTATGATCGATATAAACTTCATTCTCTTTTATGATGTGATATCTAATAAACTTGGAATGGAATAATAACTGTGTTTATTATTATTATATTTTGTATCTTTGTGTTTATTATTATTCGTTTTTCCGAAAATGTTTAGGTGAGTGGGTTGGTGGACTCACGAGTTCACATTTATAGTCATGATTATGTATCGTGAGTCCGACCGACGGCTTACTCATTCCATATTTGGCCACTTTTTGGATCGTGGGTTCCCAGGCTGGCGGGCTCAAAATTGCACTTTTATTTTTCTGTGTCCTCCAAACAACACCTAGAGTTCCACGATATACAAATTGACAGGTGGGCTCCTGGGAGGGCTCAAGATTGTGCTTATATTATAATTTTGAAGAAGCCTTAAAAACTAATTTAGTTATAAAAATAAAAAAGGTTATTTGATATTATTAAGGGTTGATCATGTTAAAATGAAATACTAGAGGAAAAATCCTTGAGAAAATTGTGTTTCTTGTCTAGATCACACAACTAGTGGATAAGAAACAACCTTCCTTAATTCATGTATTACAATTATTTTGTTTCTAACCCTCATTTAAAAAAAATTGAAGTAAACAAAACAAAGCTTTTTTAAATTCTATATTTAAAAATATTAAAATAAATCATCATTTACATTAAACATGTATTTTTATAAAATATAGATATTAATTTTTAGGTGCATTATTGAATCATATACAAAACATAAATTAAGATGAAATTATAATTAGGTTTAAGATTATTGTTATCCCCGATTTCTGGGGATAACTAGGAGATCATGTCTTGAGGCCCACCGGTCCTAGACATGGAGTACCGAGAGCAGGATTGACATGAGCATGGCCCTGGAGGGCCCATATTTCTTCTCTTTCGTCAGACTTGTCTTGTCAGCAGAAGCAACATCCATCACCTTCAGCTTGGACTTGTATCAGAGAAGACTCTTGCTCCATGAGGTAGTTGGTCCAGGTATCATGGTATGTGTCATATTTGATCATTATGACCTTTAGATATATGCATCAAGTTCCTTTTATTTCTAACAACTGCTTGGATCTTACACTAACCCACTTGACCATGGTTGGGGGGATTGACAGGGTATCCTAGCAAGCTTGTACCCATAGGTTTTGGTTTGCCATCGGGGGATTTCTGAAGGGCCATCGTCCGCTCCCATCATATCGTCACTTTTACATCTTATCTCCCACTCATCTGCCCCATTACCCTAGTCCGGGCATTAGGATGATCTGTTTGTGATTACACCTTATCTCATGGGAAGAAGGGGCTAAAGGCCCAGAATCTAAAAGAAGCTAGTAAAAGTTAAAAGCCATAAAAATGAAACCTAGAGATGCCTCGCCCAGGGATCCCCGAGAAGGCAATAAAAGGCCTCTCAGCAAGAAATAAGAGGGACCCGAAGAAAACAAAACAAGACCTAGCTAAGAGGATAGGGGGTCTCATCACGAGCCATCCTATTATGTTCATGGCTACCTAGCAGTATGACATTGCCATCATCTGGTTACTACGCCAGGGCAGTGACCTTTGGTTGCATGGCCAAGGGAAAGGGGGTCTCATCATGAGCCATCCTTATCATCTCTGTGAAAGTATTTGTGGGTAACATTGTCAGCTCTGGTCACCACGCCAAGGCAGTGTCCTCTAGTGAGACCTTGAAATAAAATAAATAAGAAAAAGCAATAAAGAAAAGAAAGAATAAAGGCAATAAAGGGCTTGGAAAGAATTGCATCCATGACAGGTACAACTCGCCTTCTACAAAGGCACCCACAGGTAATATCGTACACCCCTATCTTTCACTCTACCCGTATGTTTGGACATCCCTTGACCACATCACCTCATGTTACATGGCTTGGATGATATCCTCTGGAGACTTTCCTTTTCCTATGGATGCTGGCCCAATAGGGTGTTTTGTCTTTTTCTTCGGCTTTGTATTGTAGGTCATTGCAATATATTTGAGCTATTGAATGATATATCAAGGGTTTTATGCATGTATTTGATAAAAATTGATGATGAAATATGATTGACATTACTATGATCCCTGTGACTAATGAGCCCATGGAGGGTGAAGTTTTTGATGTGCAGGACCATGCCCGATGGACAAGTGCCAGTTGGATCGGTACACATGGGGAGATGATTAGCTCGGACCTCCATGGGGCTGAAGAGCCCATCAGATGGTTGTTGGGACTCCATCAGTGGCAAAGACATGACAATGATTGATCGAGCCTTTGCACATGAGAAGAAGAAAGACGTTCCACCCAAGACACTTTGGTTGAGCCCAGCCCAGGGGGGTTGACACACTTCAGATGAAACATTTTCCTTTTGATGGCCAGGACATCACCCAAGAGGCCTTGACGTCACCTTGAGCGTGTGGCAGTTTGACAGGATGGTTGGCACGTGTGGCAGCTTGGAGGAGCCCAGGAAGGGCTAACGTTTGACTTCTGGATGCTGGACTAGCCCCAAAAGGGCCTAACGTCTCCCTCAAAGGGGCTTGACGTCTCATTTTTTTCTCATTTAGTTCTTTACTTAGCAATTAATGTAAAAACAATAAGATTTTGGTTTGTAGCCTTGTTGGCTATTTTTAATGACCTAATTTTAATTATAGGTCATGATACACTATATATTGAGGATGTTTTTCCCTCATTTGAACATAACACAACTCACTCTCTTGTGCGGTCTGATTTTTGCGCCCTAGTTTGGGTATTTGGTCTTTTAAAGGAGGCGCACTTGTTGATGAAAGGATTTTCTTGGCATGTTTGGCATTTCTCTTGAAGGAAGGTTTACAACTAGGGTTTGCATATGCTTTTCATCATGATATGTAAATGTTTTTCTTGCAAAACTTCTTAATTGAATGGTTGTAGGTTTATAATTCTTGCATTTACTTATAAATTTGTTGATTTTAAAACCCTAGGTGACAAGCACACAAGTAGGTCCTTGTCTCATGTCCCCTTGGAGAGAAATTTTCATCCATTGAAGAAGGAAGAAAGAGCCTAGCCTTTGCTACACTCTTCTCACTTCTTCCCTTATTCTAGCTTTGATTTTAAAGGTTAAAAGGAGGGTGACGTCCTAGGCCTAGGTTACCTACACCTAGGGTCGTCCATCTTCTAGGGTTTAGTGATAGAGTCTTGCCATTTCAACACTCTCCCTCACCTGATCCTCTTGTTTTAGCTCTTCTCAATTGTTATCCATTTTTCCAAGTTTGACCTAAGGAAGGAGGAAAGAGCACGAGGCCTTGCTTAAGCAACACCGGAGTGAGCCTCTTTCCCCTAGGGTTTTGATTCTAGGGCCCTGCCATTACAACACTCTAGAACCCTTCCCTCTTGTCCTTAGCCTTCATCCCTTCAACCTTGTGTCCTCTCCTTATTTGACTCCATCCACCCTTAGGCACTAATCTTAGACACACAACGTTGAAGTGATAGTGCTCAAACCAACTCTCAAAACTTTAAATTTTGAAACCCTAACTAACTAAGCTAACCCTAACTAGGCTGACGTCACACTTGGTTATTCCATCTTGACGCATCAACTTTTGATGGTAAGCAATTAGATGAGGATTGAAAGCATCTATTGAGTAAAGGATTGGTTAGATACATTGTTAGCTGCATCATCTCAATAGTTATTGATGACTTGATATTTTCCATTGCTATATTGACAAAACATTGATCTCATTAATATTTGTTGTTTCATTGCTTATTTATTATTGTCAGATAGTCACATGAAGTACTAACCCACTGAATTATAGCTTGCATATATTATTTTCTTTTGTCTTGTTCCGGGCAAGTGTTCTCATCTAGGCATACACTTCATTTGTAGGCTAATTAACCGGACTTTCTAACCTTGGTGGTAACCTGTGAGGATGAACTTTTTCCTTGTCCTTTATACTTCAGCCTCTTCAAAACCCCAGGTTACCGGGGACGTCTCCCCTCGGTTAACCTCCCTAAATAGAAATAACCTCCACATTGAGGTGACATTGGGTGGGGAAGGTTCATATTACGCCAGTTTGACTTCCATCCTTAATCCTTTTGACCTAGCTACAAACTGTGCGATAACAATTATATTTAAAAATATTAAAATAAAAGTCAAGAAATCTAAAGGATAAGTACGTTAGATATTACTAAATTTTAGATTTAAAATATTGAAATAAACAATTATACACATTAAATATGTACTTTTGTAAAGTATGGACATGGGATTTTATAAAGTATGTACGATTTCCTCATTCCATACTTAGCCTCTTTTTTTATCGCAGTTTCTCGGGCTGGCGGGCTCAAAATTGTGCTTTTATTGTTCCATGTCCTCCAAACAACACCTGGAGTTCTGTGATACAGAAATCGATAGGCGGACTCCCAAGCTGGCGGGCTCAAGATTGATATTGTTGATGGATGGTGATCCTTATCAACTATCTAACATTATCTAAAAACATTATTTCCAAATATTAAATTATTAATATTAAATATTAATATTGTACAATTTAATTACATAAAATTATTAAAGGATGTTAAATCCATTCTTTTAAAATGTATGATTGATATAAACTTTGTTCTCTTTCATGAGGTGATATCTAATAAACTTGGAATGGGATAATGACTGTGTTTATTATTATTAGTTTTTTTCCAAAAATGTCTAGGTGTGCAGGTTGGCGGACTCACAGGCTCACATTTATATTCATGCTTTTGTATCACGAGTCCGACCGACGACTTCCTCGTTCCATACTTAGCCACTTTTTGGATCGCAGGTTCACGGGTTGGCGGGCTCAAAATTGCGCTTCTATTGTTCTATGTCCTCCAAACAGCACTTGAAGTTCCACGATATACAAATTGATATGCGGACTCCCAGGCTGGCGGGCTACAAACTTTAATGAAATTTAAACTTTATGGTCTCAAACTTCCATATAACCATTAACTTTCATAGATATTTTAATAAAATCTAGATATTTATTTTAATTTTAAACATGTATTTTTTTTTAAATAATTTTAATTATTCAAATTAAAATGAAT
>ML784472.1:63675-74252 GCA_009831015.1 Picea engelmannii | reverse complement strand
TTTATAAGAATATAAAATTTAATATAATTGTGTTTTTTTTTTAATATTTTCATAATTGAAATTTAAAATTTTTAACTAAATTTAAAAAAAAACTTTACAGTGTACTTTTGATTATAACTTTTTATTGATGTCTAATAAACTTTCTCATCTATATAAACTTGGTTTTATTTTTTGGGTGATATCTAATAAACTTTGAATGCGATAAAAAAAATTGTATTTATTATTATTATATTTTGCATGTTTGTATTAGTAATATATTTATTGAATTTAAAAGGTGTGATATATTAAATTATAGTGATAGGTGTGCGCAAGAGCAGGATGTTACAACTGCTCACTAGACATATTCATTATTTTTTTATTTTTTTTAAGTAAGAAGTTTATATTATATATAGTGCCTGCTAGAGCTGAAAAAAGGTTCCAAAATACAAAATGAAATTGGCTGTAGTTACTGGACTGCCCCAACAGAGGGGAAACCAGTCCAGCCAGCCCCCAATTCACCAGTCTTAGACAGTTGTTGACTCATAAAACAAGCAAAGTTCCTAATATATGCCATTTAGCCTAGGAGCCTAAAGAAACTGGATGCACAGCAAAAGAGAGCTAGACACCTGGCGAAAAGCCTAGCCACGCGGCTCTGAGGTCCTCTGCCCATGGCTCTGCCTCGGTGTTGATCGGCTGGTCGTCCCCGCGTTTCTCCTTTCTCTCCTCACGCTCCTTGTTCTCAGCTGGGCCACTGTGTTATGCTTCCTTCTGCCGCGCTGCTGCCTGTCGCAGCATGCCATTTATCTCAGTGTCAATTGCCTCCCCCGGAGGAGTGCCAGTGGGGTCCGAGGAGAGCTCCATTTGCATGGTCGAGAGGATTTGTAGAAAGGTGGCAACATTGTCTTCTGTGGCCTGCAAACGAAACTTGAGGTCCGCCACCTCCCTTCTGAGCTCGAAGACTAGATCATACAGGATGCCCAGTCTTTCTCTGAAGTGCTCACTGTCGAGGTGGGCCGCCTGGTGGGGACGCAGTCGATTGGCTTCTCCGAAAGCCCGTGGTGCACTTCTCCAGGTACTCGAGGATCCAGGGAAGGACATGGTCGCAAAGAATTGCATCCGGGGGTCCTGAGGACAGCGTGGAATCGTAGGCGACCCGCGCGGGATAGTGGCCATGGTGTGAAGGAGCGAAGACTGCGCAGGTGGCGGGGTGGCCGCAGTTCGGAGGTGTTTAGACTGCACAAGAGGTGGGGTGGCGCTTGGGGACAAATATGGGGGGTGGGTGGAGGAGCCTGTCAACGGGGAGGTGGAGGGCGAGAGAGTAGGTCTGCGGGGCTTCCAGGGTGAGCCCCGCTTGGGCTTCCCTCTAATTCTTTCTTTCATGGGTGCAGGTGAATAGGTTTCAGAGCGTGGAGAAAGGAACCAGAGTTGCAGATAAGCGGTGGAAAAGGTTTCAAAGCGTGCCTGGTTGTGCATGCGACGTGAAGGGAGGAGCCCTTCCGAGCGCCAGCAAAATGGAATACCAAATACAACGAGCCAAGCCATATTACAGATTGCGGAGGAGCGAAGGGTGGCGTTAATGCCCCTGACCTCGACCATCATGGCGAATTTAAACGCCTTAACTCTCCCGGGATGGTGTTGTACTGCTGCACGGGCCGGTCACGTGGCTCCGTGTTGCCTTGCACCGTGTCCGGTCCCGTTCCTTGCCACGGGGAGTCCACTAACACCCCATCCGGGGATCTAGACATATTCATTATAGCTATAAGCTAAATCACTAAATAAACCACCACCGAGCTCCTCTTGTGCATTTATGACTTATTAAATGCATATTAATTAAAGTTGTGTGTTTATTAATTAAAGAGTTGTTTTCTTTGGAATGTATATTAATTAAAGAACATTAAATATTTTAATTTTTGCAATGCATATTAATTAAAGATGCGTTTTTTCGGGAGACTTGTTCTTATGACTATGTTCTGAAATGTGGGAGATCTCAATATTTGGACATTTATGATTTCAATATCTAGACATTTATGATTATACTAGAGAATATCTTATTTTATTTATTTGGAATATCTTCCTGTGATGATATTCAATTTAATTGCAGTTGTATTATTGTACTATAATTGAAGCTTCATTTAATCTTTATCCTTTAATAAATTAGTTATTCAACTATTAATTACTGATGAGAGATATTGTTGACGGATGGTGATCCCTATCAACTATCTAACATTATCTAAACACATTATTTCCAAATATTAAATATTAATATTGTACAATTTAATTACATAAAAGTATTAAAAGATGTTCAATCCATTTTTTTAAATGTATGATCAATATCAACTTTGTTCTCTTTTATGAGGTGATATCTAATAAACTTGGAATGGGATAATAACTGTGTTTATTATTATTCATTTTTCCGAAAATGTCTAGGTGCTTCCTCATTTCATACTTAGCCACTTTTGGGATTGTGGGTTCCCAAGTTGTCGGGCTCAAAATTGTGCTTCTATTGTTTTGTGTCCTCCAAACAACACCCGGAGTACCGCGATATACAAATTGATAGGCAGATTCCTGGGCTGGCGGGCTCAAGATTGCACTTATATTATAAATTTTGAAGAAGCCTTAAAAAGTAATTTAGTTATAAAAATAAAAAAAGTTATTTTGTAATATTAAGGGTTGATCATATTAAAATGAAATGTTCATGATACCATTAACTTTAATTATGGTAATTCTTACTTTATTTTCTTAAAATTTAACTTCTGAATTACTATCTCAAGCGTACATATAACCATTCGCTTACATATTTTAATAAACTTTAACGAAATTTAAACTTTATGGTCTCAAACTTCTATATAACCATTATCTTTCATAGATATTTTAATAAAATGTAGATATTTATTTTAATTTTAAACATGTATTCTTTAAAAAATAATTTTAATGATTCAAATTAAAATGAATAAAATTTTTATAATACTTTTATTTATTAATAATTTAATAAGAATGTGCAGTAGAAACAAAATGGTTATATTATTTGTAAATAATTTATTCATGACTATACATCTTGTTGGTACAATTATTTGGTGATACCATCTTGGATACAACTCGTAGAAATCAATGTGAAGAGAGATGAACCAAGAATATGGAAGATTGTAGAATCTTACCATGAGTGTATTATGGAGACTTGAATTCTTATAACCTACTAGCCAGATCAGTAAATTGTAGGTCAATTTTGAGATCAATGGTTGGTGCACTAACTTATTTAGAATGAGTTAATGCATTGTTTGATTGCATTGCTTGATATACTAATCATTTGTTTGTTTCAAATTTATTTCCCTTCTTTGTTGAATCACATTTTTCTTTTTGTGTTTCTTTGAAATTATATTACAATATTGAAAGAACATCAAAGTGGCATAGCAAAAGTACAATGTGCCCACAACCCATAGGCCCAGTTTCAAATCATATCTTTCATAAATTTAACCATAAACACTCATTAAGAACATGCATCTCACTATTTTTCCTACATAGTCTCCCTCAAGTTGGTTTGGGGTGCAAATCCTTGGGTGGGCCCAATCATTAGTGTGCTCTTAGGTGATTTTGAATGTTTTTTTTTGTGTCATTTTGTGCCCAAGGTTTCTCAAAAAAGTTCTCTTTCATTTAGGCTCACCTTGTGATAGTGAATTTCAATATTGCTAGGCTTATCCATGGGGTAATAACATTGTAATATATGAAACCATTGGTTTTTCTATGTATTATATAGAAAATTTGTCTGTGTTAGGAAAGTATATTTGACATGCTTGATGTCAATATATGCTTAAGAAAACTATTTATGGTGGTGTATTATCCCTAGTGGAAAACGTTTTGATGATGGAAATACATTATATTATAACTTAAAGTAACTCAAGTTTACTATTTAAAAAATTCTTTGGAATGATTTAAATTGATCATGATTAATTAGGTTCTATCATCATCACTTGTGACACGACTTTCTACAAATTAGTTAAGGTCAATAATCTCCATTGTCAATGTCTTGGAGAGGACATCATTGAATGAATATATAAGGTGTTTGTATAATGGAGTTGGAAGACATCATTGAATGAATCTATAAGGTGTTTGTACAATGGAATTGGTTTTCTTAAGTAAAATTAATTATGAAAATTCTTATAAATCCATAAAAACTTGGATATGTTTGTACAATGAAGTCGGTTTTCTTAAGTAAAATTAATTATAAAAATTCTTATAAATCCATATAAACTTATATATATCAATTACCATGCTTGTGTACAAACATAATAAATTACATTAGTGAATAACTTTTGAAATTAATTTTTTGTCTCCACTTCTCAAACAAATGAAATAACTAATTTTTTAAAACTAAATTTGTGTCTCCACTTCTTCTCAAGCAAATGAATTAAATGTCATTGTTAGACTTTTTTAAGGGTAACCATTTTTCTTGTATGCATTTCTTTTCCATATTTTGAAAATAATCATCAAAAAAATAGATTAGATGATATTATTGGGACCATTATTTTCTTGTTTAATTATGAGTCTTGTTTGCATAGCTTTATCATCTTTTGAAGATAATCAAACTATTACTTTAACATGGCATGCTTTTGATAAGTTCCACCCCTACCTATTCTTGGTGTGTGGGACACCTTATCATTAGCACACAGACTTGACATTGACCAACTACAATTGCTAGGGGATTCCAAAATTGTGGTGGATTGGTTAAATCATAAGTGTAATATTTTTGTTACATCTCTCATGGGATGGATGGAGAAGATTAAGATCCTCATTACACTCTTAAAATATATTATATTTGAGCACATATACAGGGAAGAGAATGTGGACGTTGATACACTTTCAAAAAAAAATCTCCAGGTTCCGGAAGGGAGGATCCACTTCAACAAATGGCAGGATGGCCAGGAGGGCCCCCCTCTATCTCTTCGACTTTTCATCTGATATAGATAGTATTTGGGGAAGTCTATGACTTCATTATATTTTTGAGTTATCTCTGTTACTATTTTGTAAACATGGTTGTAGATATTTTGGACTGTACTATTGCAATTTATTTGCAAATTTTGGACTAATTACATAGGGGTAGAGACTGAATAGTATTTCCGAGTTTTTATTCCAGAACTATGTAGTACATCTCTTACTGTCTGTGGTGGAGGATTTATCCTTAATTGAAGGCCACTAGTTGGCACTATAATTTGAACTCATGTACTCTCTTTGAGAACAACATATATTAAATATATATTGAGAAATTTATTACTGGAAAAAAAAAGTTTCACCCCTACCTTTATAAGATGATAAATATACATAAAACTATATATATTAAGTTATTGCACCAAAGCAAATGAAATGCACACATAAAAATATAGTAGAACAAAATAGATGTGACGTTAGTGATCCTCACGGGTTCACATTTATAGGCATGCCTATGTATCACGAGTCCGACCGATGGCTTCCTAATTCCATACTTAGCCACTTTTTGGATCGCGGATTCCCGGGTTGGAGGGCTCAAAATTGCGCTTCTATTGTTCTATGTCCTCCAAACAAAACCCGGAATTCCACGATATACAAATTGGCAGGCACAACTCCCGAGCTGACGGGCTATAAACTTTAATGAAATTTAAACTTTATGGTCTCAATCTTCCATATAACCATTAGCTTTATAGATATTTTAATAAAATCTAGATATTTATTTTAATTTTAAACATGTAATTTTTAAAAAATAATTTTAATTATTCAAATTAAAATGAATAAATTTTTTATAATACTTTTAGTTATTAATAATTTCATTATTATAAAATTTATCTTAACTTTATAAGAATATAAAATATAATATAATTGTGCTTTTTTTAATATTTTCAAAATTTTTAACTTTATTTTTTAAGAAGCGGACAATTTTACCAATCCTTTTGGCAAATGCAAAGTTTTTGAATTCCATATTTTCATTGGGAGTGAAAACATTTCATAAGATTCACCTGATAAATCTTGCCAGTGAATTATTATCTTGTAAGAGTTATTATAGTAATTATATCAAGACTCTTTACCTTATTCTCCATATTGAAACTTAAAAATCTAAAACCATAATTAAATATCTCAATTATAAACATAAAATATTCAACTTCGAAAACGATAGGCATTTTGTTATTGGTTTTACTCTCAAATTTAATCAATACAATGTCAAACAAAGTTGGACTGAAGATTTTGTAACTTTTAGTATAATGACTAAAACCTAATTTAATATATTACATTAAAATATAATATTACCAGTACATCATGTGAAAGATTCATTACTCTGAAAAATGTTTTCAATTAATCATTCCACAATATAAAACTAATTTTAGGTGGGAGTATCTAATTGATTATATAAAAAATAATATCAATCACATATTTGTGTTTATTATTATTGGTTTTTTCTGAAAATGTCTAGGTGCGCAGGTTGGTGGACTCACGGGTTCACATTTATAGGCATGCTTCTGTATCACAATTCCGACTGATGGCTTCCTCATTCCATACTTAGCCACTTTTTGGATCGTGGGTTCCCGGGCTGGCGAGCTCAAAATTGCGCTTCTATTGTTCTGTGTCCTCCAAACAACACCCAGAGTTCCGCGATATACAAATTGACAGGCGGACTCCCGGGCTAGCGGGATCAAGATTGCACTTATATTGTTATCATTAAATTTAACTCATTCCTTCAAGTTAAAATAAATATAGAGTAGAAATCCCAACTTCGAATGTTTGTTCCACAACGCTTCGAAAAAAACTATTTTCAAGGAAGCGTTCACACCAACAGGGATCAACAATGGAGCTTAATGTCATAAGTGATCAAGTATCAATTCTAAAATCTTCTATTTATTTTCTGATCAATACTAGAATGCTCACAAGATTAACGACAGTGCAAGTAACTGTATTAACGTCATTTATCTCACACAACTGTGTGATATTAAGTGAACTACTCAACGGACAAAACCGTATCCAAATGTACGAAATTCTAATCGCTATTAGAAGACTACAATTCGACTCAACCCCAACAATTAATAATTAGTGGTGCGTTAATCTTCTCTGCACCGGGGTTATTGTTTATTATTCAGAAAATTTCGGAGTAACATATAAACACCAGAAGTTATGTCGGTGAAAATAGTTGGCAATTTTGTCGTGGGGTGTGAGAAGGTTGAGGTGGATATTGTTGGATCACGAAGACAAGTTCATAGCAGGAGAATCAGGGCGTCTGATTCAATCGTTGTACGTATCTCCATTTCCTCTTCAAATTCTTCCAATTTTTTATTCTTTGGTGATTCATTCAGCTTTGCCTTAATAATTCTTCCAGAGATTGCTTTCACAACCTCGTAAAATTTTCTTTTGCACCCAAACTCCCTCTTCACATGCCAAGAATGATCAATAGTAGATGATGACACTATAAATGTAACTTAAAATTTATACTAGTCTCAGATGATATAACTATTCATGATAACTTTTAACAATAAAAACTATTTCATGATTACTGATTTCTTTTAAATCTAACTTAAAATTTATATTAGTCTCAAATGATATAACTATTCATGATTAGTTTTAAAAATAATAAAAACTATTTCATGATTACTGATTACTTTTAAATCTAACTTAAAATTTATATTAGTCTCAGATGATATAACTATTCATGATTACTTTTAAATCTAAGTTAAAATTTATATTATTCTCAAAATCTAAACATCTTACTTTTTAGCTTTTTCACCAAAATCCAATAAAACAATTCTACAATTCTTCGTGAAATCATAATTTTCCTTTTTTCAATCACATTTGTGAATGCATCAATGTATTCTAACACCTAAAAAACTTTTAAATTTTTGAAACACTAAGTTTATACACCATGAAAATTTTCTAAATTTCTGAGACACCAAGATTATACACCTTGAAAAAATTTCTGAATTTTTGGAAAAAAATCTAAATTTATGAAATAATTTCTGAAACACCAACACCTGAAACATTTAAATTTTTGAAACACCAAGATTATACACCGTGAAAAATTTCTAAATTTCTAAGGCACCAAGATTATACACTGAAACACTAAGTTTATACACCGTGAAAATTTTCTAAATTTCTGAGACACCAAGATTATACACCTTGAAAAAATTTCTAAATTTATGAAATAATTTATGAAACAACACCTTAAAAACTTTTAAATTGTTGAAACACTAAGATTATACACCATGAAAAAATTCTATATTTCTGAGGCGCCAAGATTATACACCTTGAAAAAATTCTTTCACACCAAGATTATACACACCCAACAACTCAAATCTGCAATTACAGTAATTTCAAATTTGCAATTTCAGTCAGTAATTTCCTAAATTTCAGTTGAAGTAAACTTGATTAAAAAATATGCCTTGATAAAAACCAAGGTAGGGCATTTACAATACTTCTTTAAATACCATTACATTTATATAACCTACTTACTTTTAAAAACGGTTTCATTTACATAACATGAATTCATGTTAATCTCAAAGATAACTTTAAAATGATGATTGATAAAATAAACAAATAATAAGTAAATCAGTCCACCATGCTTCCACACGTTCATGCCACACCTTGATGTACATATCATGTCTTCAGCTTACCTAAATTAGTGACAAATAGATTAATCTCCACCAAACCCTCATTCTCAACTATAATTAACAAATAATAGATTAATCTCCACCAAACCCTCATTAAGAACAAATAATAGCCCTTCTGGTGGTTAACCAAAACAACTCTGAAAGAAGAGGTGGTGTTAATAAAACACCATTTATTGTATTTGAACAACCTGAAGAAGCCCAGGAATGAATATTTTGTTTACTTCGACTTGGGGGATTTTGGTGCAGAACCCTTCTCCGCTTTCTCAATGGTCTTCTTGGGGAGGAGAACCTGATGAATGTTTGGCAACACTCCACCACTAGTGATGGTCACCTTCCCCTAAAGATTCCCCAATTCGTCATCGGTCCATAGCCACTAGACACTACTTTAGCTGACAAATTGGCTAAGAGCTTCTCAACAATTATATTAAAGGCATCAGACTTGGAGACATTGGACTTACCGGAAATACACATTCCATTAGTGTCCAATTTTCCTATGAAACTATAGTTTTCATAGCGTATGAAGCAGATAAAAACCTACGTTCTACCGCCACGACATTCTCACATTTTTGTGGGACAATAGTTGTTGCATCTTGTGATATAGAACAATAGGTCCAATTATGGGTGCATGAAACCAACCTTGCAAAGTTGAAGAAAACAAGGGTGCAGGATCTCAACCCTACAAAGTGCAAGAACTACCCAAATTCACTGCAGACAAGATTATATTAAAAAACTGAAGGAAAATGTATTGTAACATGCCTATTAAGTATCATGCACATGATAATATAATTCTTAATTTGGGATTTTTGCGGAGCGAGCTGACGATTGGAACCCTCGCGCATCCGGGTGTGTTAGGGTTTGCCGCCATGGATGGTCAGGGAGGGGAGCCGCCGCCCCCTCCTTCTCCTGCCTCCTCCTTTCGCCGTCTGGTAGAGGCGTCTAGCAAGCACTTGATCACAGAAGAAGCTCCAAGCTTTGTTAAAAAACTGAAGGACATTCCAGAAATCGACCTCCCCCCTGAACAACCGATGAAAATCGCCCTCTCCCTCTCCGAACGCGGTCTCATCGGTCAATTCATGGGCCTCTGGCCCTCCTCCAGAACTACAGAAAACTGGGTGCAGCGAAACTGGCGACCGCTGATCACAAACAGTGTTACCAGCTACGCGGTCGGTCGTGGATACTTCATCTTCGAATTTATATCCCAGGAAGACAGAAATCTAATCTTCAGGAATGGCCCTTACTTCATGGGCACTCAAGGGCTTTACCTGAATCGATGGTCTCCGAGCTTCGATCCAGCCTCCGAAATCCCCAAAGACGTCCCGGTTTGGGTCAGACTTCCCAACCTTCCAATCCACTGTTGGAATACCCCATCTCTCCAAGCAATCGGCAATGGCCTCGGACGCTACATTGATCGAGCAGATCCAAGAGATCAGTACTCATGTGCGCGAATATGCGTAGAAGTAGATCTGGAAGTCGGCCTACCAGAAGCCATCAAACTCAAGGTAGGAATCTGGAACCATATTCAACAGTTGGATTACGAACAGCTTCCATTCAAGTGCAGAGGTTGCCACGAATATGGTCACTTTCTCAGAAACTGCCCAAAGGAAGCCCCCATAGCCACAGAAAAAGCAGGAGAGGAAGGTTGGCAGCAAGCCAGGAAAGGGAGATCAAGAGCGAGAGGCCAAAGGAGAGAGCAGGTCGACCCACAGAAATCCAAATCCACAGAAGCACCAGAAAAGGAGAACAGCTTCCGAATCCTAAACCAAAATATGGAGGAAAGCTCTCAATACCCCACTGAGGCAAGCCCGAAGGAAGGAATGAAAGATCAGATCCCGAAAGATAAAGGAAACACGCCAACAGAAGAGGATGGAGAGCAAAGTAATCCCCCCCAGCAGCAGGAAGACTGCCAGAATGCAGAGGAAGGGGAGATCCAGACAGAAAGTGAACCCGAAGAGGCAAATGGAAGGTGGATTTCTCCAAAGAGAA
>ML784472.1:20630-54113 GCA_009831015.1 Picea engelmannii | reverse complement strand
GACAGGCGTTGAAGGATGTGGGAAAAATTCTCCATCATTTCGTCCCTCTGTCGCGTGAGAGCTTGCTCAAGCAACAGACTGATAGGATCGTCTGCTCCGTCGTTTTTATTTTCTTCCGCCATTGAGGGTTTCTTGGGTGTGCGGGAGCGATTGTCCTCAAGAGAGACAAGCTCAAGACCCAACTTTCTATACTCAGACCTCGTCAGGGACATGCACTGAAAAAACGATCAAGAACAGCCTGCTCTGATACCACTGATCTGGATTATTTTCGGCACGAAATGAGAGTGGAGATATAATAAAGAAATGCACAGAGATATCACATATATTCAATAATATAACAGAAATGTATCAGATATGCAACCATAAACACAGATATACATTAATACACGATTTCTATTAATGAAATAAATGTACAGAGACAGTAAAATACAGAGTGAAAGACTCGCTAGAATGGTGGCAGCTTATCTCTGAGAAGAGATGTGACGGCTACTCGCATTCACAAGAAGATGGTTACAATGAGGCTCTGAAGGCCCTTTTACAATAAATGGGAATGCCAAAATTCATAGACATCCAAAAACCTAACCCTAGGAGATGAAGCGCCAAAAGTCATGTGGGCCCCGTTTGGGTAAGTTAGTACATCAACTTCCCGGGGTCGTAACTTTTGCATATGATCTCCGTTTTAGGCGTATGATAGCTCGTTGGAAAGGTATCATCGAGGAGATTCATTTTGGGGGATCAATCATGCCTTTATATATCATTGAGAACCTCGATCTCGAAAAACCTTCATTTAGGCCCTCAAAATGGCCCCGGAAGTTAAAACCTGCTAAAAATAGTAAATTGTCAAAATTGCTAGAAAGTTGTTTTGAGCCAGTTGGAAAAGGTGGGTGGCCACCGATATCCACCTGGATCAACAAGAAGACAAAAGAAACCATCAAGAAAACAGAACCAAAGCTCGATCCCAAAGATCCCCACTAAAAACTCCTATGACGTTTTGAATCAGCTGCTAGAAGAGAAGGAAATACAGAACCCCCATCAAGCAACAATGCAAGTGAAGGGAAAAAGCACTGAAGTTCCAAATACAACCTACTCAAAATAAACAACCCATGCAACACAAACAAGCACAGATGGAGACATCAACATGCTCATGGATGAAACGGATCTGGCGGATATAGACCTGGAAAAGCTGGAGGAAGCCCTCAATCAAAAAGACATGCAACATATCCCGATAGATCAGATCTGTAAATTTCATAAAGTGTTTACAACCTCCATAGCAGGATCTACAGCTAGACTAGGTATTACGGTAGATCCAGGATCAGAACCCAAAAGAACAACCAAGGAAAACAAGAGAAGAGGGCGCAAACCAGCCCATCAACTTATTAAAGAGGCAGGGCACCTGATGATCAATTCAGGCCAGATACAGAGGTTGTCGGAGGGATACCTCCACCCCCCTCCACCTTCCTCATGATGAAGACAATAACTTGGAATATTAAAGGCCTCAATGGTAGATCCAAGCAGAGGATCCTCCGAGAATGTATTAAAGCTGAGAACCTAGATATCCTTCTTCTGCAGGAAACTAAATGTGCAGGGCAGGAGGCTGAAAACATCCTCCGACGCAGTTGGAGAGGCTGTGATTTCCTTTACCAAGATTCAGTGGGATCCTCCGGAGGACTAGCCATTCTTTGGAATCCACACACAGTCTCTCTGCATCATCCCTTCTCTACGATCGGTACTCTAACGGCTCACTTCACAGTCACAGGATCCACCAAGGAAGGAGCCATCACGAATGTCTATGGTCCGCAGACTGCCCAAGAAAAGGAGAGCTTCACATAAACCCTTCAGTATGTCAAAACTCTTTTACATACGCCACACTGGATCGTTGGTGGCGACTTCAATATGATCCTGACGCTGGAGGAGAAAACTGGAGGAATAAAACGGCTGGAGCAGGACAGTGGTAAGTTCAAAACCCTAATAGAGCAATTAAATATGGTTGACATGGAAACCCAAAATGGAATCTTTACCTAGTCCAATAGAAGAACAGGACACCATCATGTAGCCTATAGATTAGATCACTTTCTCATGGTTGAAGCCCTCCTCGAAAGTGACCAGGCAATGGAAGAAAACATAATGCCAAAATCAGGGTCGGACCACTGGCCTATCGCCTTCTGTTTGGACCCGAGTATCACCCCCAGGCCCAAACCCTTCCGCTTTGAAAATTTCTGGCTCACCCACCCAAACTTCCACCAACTGGCTCACACCTGGTGGGCCCAGGCAAAAATAGATCATGGCACTCATATGTATAAATTCCAACAGTGCCTCAAGAACTTCAAGCAACATTTGAAAAGCTGGAATAAATCCACTTTTGGAAACATATTCCTAAGGTAGAAGGAGATCGAGGGCCAACTTGAAGAACTTCAACGAACCTTCATCTCAGGAAGAAGAAATCCAAACCTAGTGAAGGAAGAGGAGCAACTACAAGTAGAATTGGAGGTCTGCAGAGAACAAGAAGAAATCCTATGGAGGCAAAAATCCAGGGTTCAATGGCTTAAAGAAGGGGAGTGCAACACAAAATTCTTTCACAGAGCGATGACACACCGAAGATACATCAATCACATTACCCAATTGGAGGACGATCAAGGTATCCCTATAAGATAGCATGACCAAATAGCAGGGGAATTCAACTCCTTCTATAAATATCTCCTCACAGAGACCAATATGAATAGGGAAGAAGCAATCCAGAAAATCACTAAGCACATACCCCCGTTGATTACCCCTGAGTAGAACAGAGCACTGATAAGGCCAATCACTTAGAATGAAGTGGATATGGTAGTAAAGGAAATTCCCCCAGGAAGAGCACCAGGTCCAGATGGCTTCACTACGGATTTTTTCCATCATTGTTGGGACATGATCAAGGAAGATGTCTGGCTGGCGGTCGAAGAATCAAGAACCTCTAGACAATTTCTCTCTGCTCTCAATGCAATGTTCATCACTCTAATCCCTAAGGAGGAACGAGCCACACACCCAAAACAGTTCAGACCAATCTCCCTCTGCAATGTCATATACAAAATAATCACAAAGGTTATTGCTACTCGCCTCAAGCCGCTCCTACCTTTCATTATTTCCAATGAGCAAGCTGGTTATGTAGAAGGATGACAAATCATGGACAACGTCATTCTGGCCAATGAGGTGATCCACTCCTTGAAAGCGGGCAAAACACCAGGTATGCTTATCAAACTCGATCTCTCAAAAGATTTCGATAGATTAAGCTGGCAATACTTGCATTCTGTGCTAGAGTCCTTTGGCTTCGATAAACCTTGGGTCAACTGGGTTCTCAAGCTCACCTCCTCTACTTTCTTTTCCATTCTTGTCAATGGGACACCCTCCCAGCCCTTCCATTCCACCAGGAGAATCAGACAAGGTGATCCTCTCTCCCCATTCCTCTTTGTGCTTATGGAAAAAGGTTTAGGTCGCTACCTCAAAGCAGCGGTTCTTAAGGGTTCCCTCAAAGGGATACCCCTTCATAACCTCCATCCGGTGCCCTCGCATAGCCAGTTTGTGGCGATACCCTTCTCATGAACACCCCCACGGTCATAGAGGCCACCAAGCTCAACTCAATTCTCTCTGATTTCATGGAAGCCTCGGGCATGCTTCTAAACTTGGACAAATCCAAACTCTATTTTTTCAACACGCCAGCCTTGGTTCAGAATCACCTTTCAAGACTTCTAGGCATTTCTAAAAGTTCCCTCCCATCCATATACCTAGGCATTACCCTAACTGGAGAGCCAACGCGATCCATTTCATGGGACAACCTGCTCCTGTCTATAGCCAACAAGCTGAATAACTGGACCTTTAGACCTTTGAATATTGTCGCATTACTGGTCCTTCTCAAGTCAGTCCTGCAAGCTTTTCCCACCTACCTCTTTACTTCTCTGGCAACACCCATCTCAGTTATTAGGGATATCAGGAGCCTCCAAAGGAATTTCCTATGGAAAGGACACCAAAATAATAAAAAGTGGGCTTTAGTTGGATGGGACAAACTTTGCAAGCCCAAAAAGTTTGAAGGGCTGGGAATTCGGGATACGGGAAAGCTTAACCAAGTCATGGGAGCCAAGATGTGGTGGAGGTGGCTACAGCATCTGAAAGAACTCTGGGCACAAATTTGGAAACAAAAGTATGCCCCGAACACACAGCCTGACCAATTAATTAGATTCAATGAACAGATACAGGGATCCAATATATGGAACACTGCATGGCAAAATCGCCCCCTGATCCAGAAGCATGCTTTCTGGGAAGTGAGAAATGAAGAAAGCACACTCTTCTAGCAGGACTCATGGCAACATCTACCCCCTCTCAGTGACTTGGAAAGCCTCAATTCTCTTAAACAAAGATTATAGCCGAATATCTTCAGAACAGTTAAGACTTTTGGATTCCAACTCACAGAAGCCAACCTTGGAGACAGTGGAAAACAAGGCGAACAAAATTACAGATCACGGATGATATCGACCTTCTACCTTGGCAGAATTGCGCACTGCATCGGAAAATTCCAATCAAAGAGGGACCGGACATACTTCGATGGGGCCACTCTATAACAAGCATCTTCTCGGTCAGCGAAGCATACTACCACAACCAAATCCCCGAAACAATCTGGAGCAAAGTATGGCAATCCTTTCTTTGGCCCAAGGTCTCCATTTTTCTTTGGCTCATAGCTCAAAACCGTATCCTCACTTGGGATAATCTTTTAAAGAAATGCTTTATAGGTCCCTCCAGATGTACCCTTTGTCAACAAAGAGAGGAAACCATGGATCATCACCTCAACAATTTCCACTACAGTCAACAGATTTGGGATTGGGGAGCCCAAGCCATGAGATGCTCCAATCGAAACCGAGGTAGCATCAGAGACACCCTCGCTAATTGGGAGACAATCTCCTTCCAAAATCCAATTCTCCAACGCATCTGGCAGCTGCTTCCGGGCTTCACATTATGGGCAATTTGGAAAGAGAGAAATAAGAGAATCTTCCACTCAAAAGCCTCCCCTTCCACTATTACGTGGGAGAGGGTTAAGAAGCTAATCTGTGAAACAGTCCATAGCAAATCTTGGCTCCACGAAGACCTGCACTGAGATCCCGAGGAGGATAGCATTCTTAGAGGCTGGGACATGGAAATTCGTGTGCAAACTCAGGTGAAGACTAAAGGCAGACGAGCTAACAACCCCACGTTATGGACCCCACCCCCCTTAGGCTTCATCAAGCTAAACTTTGATGGGGCCTCTAGGGGTAACCCTGGACCACTAGTTTCGGCACAGTCCTTCGAAACCATACTGGTGAGATCATTCACCTGATGGCCAACTTTTTGGGGGAGAATACAAACAATGTGGCGGAGCTCATAATCCTTGTCAGAGGCCTCCAAGATGCCGTTCAAAACCATTACCATCAGATTATCGTTGAGGGAGATTCCCAAAATATCATCCAACTCATCTCCAAAATCCTACATGGTGAACTCCCTAGGCGGATCTCCCACGACTGGAGACTCTCAGGACTTCCGGAGGATTTTGGAGATCTCATCCACCCCAATCTCACTTTAATCCCTTCTCATGTGAAATTAGAAGCAAACAAAGTTGCGGATCACCTGGAAAATACTGGAGTTGACACTAAGTCAGAACTCATATATTGGCAAGCCCATCTCTCTGATGATACAGACCTCTCAAGGCGATGCAGAGACCTTGCAAACAGAGACTCCTCAGCCCCGGATGGGGTGACATGTGGCGATGCCTCGCCACATGGCTCAACATCAAGCCATAGCATAAATGCTAATGGCCACCACCCATCCTCTCCGCATTGACGATGGTAGCCGGCCATTATAGCCGCTATACGGAGGAGGGACTCCTCCCCGCGCGAAAGCTCTCGCTCAAACCGCACTCAATATGATAGGGTTTATGGGTAGCCAGGTGAATCCGTCATTTGGTAATTTGAAATTTCGAGCGCCTAGACAGAGCTGGTTTGCTCTCGTTTTGGACCTCCCCGCTGGTTGGGAGCTCTGGTGCAGCTCTGGTTCCCTATCGTCTTGGCTCACTTTCGTTTCGTTGCATTCTCTCTGCATTTTTATCCACCCCTCAGCTACAATGACCAGGAAGCGAGGCAGGCCTCGCCGAGGCTCGGCCTAGTACACCCACAAAGAGCAAAGGCAAAGGAGGAAGAACCTGGAGAGCGCTCTGTCGATGGCGACTTCCATTCTCCGGAAGAGGGCACGTGCTGACCAATTGGCTCTACATGCCATTATCGTTGAGCCTGGGACAGAGCGTAGCATTCATACCATGGCAATTGAGCCTGGAAGCAGTCTGGAGGGAGGTGTTGCGGACGAGTTTCCAACCTGCTATGTTGAAGAAACGTCGTACCTGGAGGAATTAGTGACCACCCTGGAACCCCAAGCCATGGCGCCGAATTTACAGGCTGGTAGCGGTCCTAAAGATGAGTCGACAGACGAATTCCCTGTGTGTATCGTTGAAGAGATACCATGGATGGGTGACTACAGCCCCACCAGCCATGCTGAGAAGGCAACGATTGAAGACGAGGCTCGGGATAATGCTTGCGCAAAAAGGAACGTGGATGAGACCAGAGCAGGGATGAAGGAGGAAGTGGTCGGTGCAGGACTGAATGTGATCGAAGCCAGAGCTGGGATGAACGTGGAAGTGGGGAATGTCATCTTCAACGACGCAGGTAATCATGACTTGTATGGTCCACTCCTCTGGGCAGAGCATCTGGCTCTGGTGTTCGAACTCTGAGGCCACATGGCAGACCAGGAGCACAGAGCCCTTCTCATGGGATAGCGTCTGGACTTGCTCCTTGACGCGAACTCCAACGCTCCAGCAAAGAGGAAATGTCCATTCTGTGCGCAACCATTCGCCATCCCAGCCAGGTCCACGTGGCAGATAGGCAAGGGCGATAGGTCACCGAGTATCTAAGTTCTCCTATGCTAGTTTGTTTTATGTTTAATCATGTTGTTGCTACATGTAAACTTGATCTATGGCCATCTGTCCTGGTTTCCTTCGGGCATGACAGAGGGCAAAACAATTTTCCAAACTATGCTAGTTTCTGGTAAAACGACAGCATTTTTGGTGGCTCAGAACTATATCTCTGTGTATTTTGTCAATGTTTCTCTGATAACTTAATATAGCAGGTACTATCTTTTTTACTTAAAAAATATATATATATGAAGTCAATAAATTATTGATTGCTATATTCCTTCTATGTTTTTGGCGGGGATAAGATATTTTAATAAAGTAACAAGAGATACAAACATTTAATCTTTCATCCAAAATTATAAAGTATAATAAAGCTAATAAAATGTAGGACAAAAGATAATTATTCATAATTCATCAAATTTTGTGGCTCAGACAAAAACCTTATCATGGATATGTATTTTAGTAATGTGATCAAGGGTCAACTATAAGTGATGTATGAAGTCTTTGAATTTCATTCTACAATAAAAAATCATAATCAACACAACGATCCTGAAAACAATGAAATCGATATAAACATGATATGCCATAAGGGAAACTTCGGAATTAGATTTTTAAGTTTCATGTTAAAATTCATGAAATTCAAAATAATACATGCATCATTAATATAGATAGGGGTCAAAATATGCAATGCCTTCGTAAAAATGCATTAATGTCCAATTTGAAAACAAAATCACAAACATATTTACAAAATAATGCCAAAGAAATAAAACCCAAATTTAAGAAAATTTTGAAAAATAAAAGGGGGCCCAAATTTTATTATTGACAATAAAAGCAAATTTGGGAAGGTTGTTGTATGCCACAACAGGTTCATAAAATTTGGTATCAGAGTATCGATCCTAGCGTTTTACTACTTCAAGCAAGTCATCTTGGGATTTTTTCTATAACTTTTGTTTTGTGAAGTTTTAGACCACTGGATTTTGAGGAGATTGATACAAGATAGCCAATAATAGGTGATAACAATTTCAGGTTTTGGTTCATTGTATTTTTGGAGATATCTTATGTGGAAGTTAGGGATTGTGACTAGTCCTGAAATTAGTCTCAAACTAGTCATCTTTTTATTTTCGCTATAAAAATTTTATGGTGAAGTTCCAGACTCTAAAATTTTCAGAATCTCGAGGAGACATAGCTAATTATGTGTGATTTTTTTTTATAGATTTTGAATCATTATAATTTGTGATATATATCTAGTGGAAGTTGGGGCTTTTTACTAATTCTGAAATTAGTCTTAAACAAGTCATTTTGGTATGTGTGTTATAATTTTTTATCAGTGAAGGTTCAAACTGTGAAATTTTCAGGAGTTTAAAAGGTCATATCAATGTACTACAAGCCAAAATTTCAGACTCATAAGGGTTCACATTTCAGAGATATATCATAACAAAGGTCAACCATCCAAACACTCTCCAAATTAGGGTTTGAAAGGTACATAACTTGCAATTGACATAACTTTTAAATGTAAGATCAAATGAAAAAGAAGATGGATGAAAATAAGGAATAAATAAATAAATAATCCATAAATGAAATGAAATAAGAAATATTAAAATCCATCAAGAACATAGAAAACATTCTCTTATAGAGGAACCCTAATAGGGATATGGATATCCAAGGAAATCATGAAAATAAAGAGAACACGGTTGTTGAGTCTCAATCACATATGAGAAGTATTTTATCACAATTGGAGAGAAAACATAGTGAATCTCAAAATCATGATCATTCATCATTCCAAGATCTACATCAACAGGTTTTCAAGTTGGCACCAAGGAACTACTTCATTCTAAAGATTGTTACGAGGAAAGTTGAAAGTAAAAATATGTCTACTAAAAGAGTGGTCACTAAAAAATATAGAGAACATCATGCTCCCTCTCCTTATCTCACTCAACCAACAAGGTTGACACTACAACAAATGGATGAAAGAAGAGCAAAGTGACTATGCTTTGATTGTGAAAGAAAGTACAGTAAGGGGCATAAATGTGGTGAGAAGAAAGTAATATACATAGACAATGAAGAGGAAGAAGATCAAGAATTGGAACCAACACAATATCTAGAGCTAGAAGAGACTACTCCAATGATATCTCGTCATGTATTGGTCAACATTAGTACTCCACAAACCCTCAAGATAGAAGAATATATCAAAAACAAAAAGGTAACAATGTTGATTGATACTAGTAGTACCCATAACTTCATCAACTACAAATTAGCAAAATTTCTCAATTGCTTTGTGTTTCCAACACCAAAGTTTCAAGTAATGATTTTAGATGGAGGTATTATAAATTGTTCAGGGAAGTGCCATAGTATTAAGGTCGATATGGGGGAGTATTTATTGAATAGTCTCATGATTGCAATCCAAATGGGTGGTGTTGATATTGTATTATAGGTCCAATGATTACAATCATTGGGAACAATGGCCATAAATTTCAAGATCTTTTCATGATATTTTCTTCAGAAGGAAGGGAAATTGAGATGAGAGGTATCCAATTGAAACACTCTTAAGTGATAAGCTCTAACAACATGACAACATTACTCAAAAAGGAACACCATGGTGTAATTGCACAATTGTGCTCACTAGATGTTCAAACATCCATATTCTTTGCTCCAGTGGATCTCCAAAAAGTTATCAACAATCATTCCAAGATATTTGAAGAGATGCTTAAGGGTCTTCCACCTGCTTGAGATCATGCCCATGCCATTCATTTGCAACCAGGAAGTCTACATCCAGTCTTCCATATTTCTTACTTAAAGAAGATAACCGGTGATAAGGTCTCAGTGCAAACTATTTTATCAAAGATTAATGGAGAATGATGAATCATATTAGAACCAGAAACTGACACAGCCTTACTCCTCGGAGCACGCCCGCTACTCCAGGACCTTCTTTCCTCTTTGGGCCGAAGAACATCAACGCTCTTCTATTTCCCTATTGGGAAATATCTACCCACAGATTCCTTCGCGCGACTTCCCTTTGTTCACTTGTCAGGAAATCAGAACTCGCAGCTTCGCGAATTCACTATCGATCTCTAGGCTCTCGAATCCCCGAGGCCCGATACGCCAATCAACACTGACTTCGTTCTTCTCCTATCGGGTCTTCGGCTCTATCGCAGCTTCGCAACTCGCGACCCCAAACACTTGGGTTTCCAATCTCCGATACCCGATGCGCCGAAATGCCGAAACTCGCGATCTCGCTCCCTCGCGACTTCGCTACTCGCGAGGTCAATTAGCTCCTATGTCAGCTCCCGATGCCCGAGATACCGAAACGCCGATATCTCGTGTCACCTGCTACGTCACCCTGTTGTGGCCCACACTATTTACGCAATCCGTCGGGACTTCGCCTCTCGCACTATCGCGATTCCCGTAGCCAAATCTTCCGCTCCTTTCTCGCGATGGCCCGATAGCCGATCTCGCGATGGATCCAACGGCCCTAGCTGTCTTGGATCAACGACCCGATCTGTCCTGAGATTCGAATCTTCTTCACCCTTGTGCTGTAACTTTCTCGCACTCCTGGGAGATCTAACGATCCACAGTAACTCGCGGATTCTCCTAGGAGAATACCGACCACCCGCTCTTCTTTACAAAATTTTCAACAAGAAGCGTCTCTCCACGAGACTTGTTCGCCAACCTGCGATGCTTCCTTTCAACCTGCTTACGCACAACTTCTTGCTTGGTCCTTCAACAAATTTGAAGGCCTATCCCTCCTGAGCTTCCCACGACTTTAAGTCTTCTCAGGAAGCCTTTTGCGCGCACTCCTTGCGGCAACCCTCCAACCTCGACTAAGTATTGAAGCCTTCGACCCTTCACACTCCTGCAGCAGCAGTCTTCGATTCCACTGCTCAGAATCACAACTCTGAGTCTTCGTCTAGCCTGCGCACGCCTTACACGGCTCTGGTGCCAAATCTGCACTCTCTGAGATGAGATCAAAAGTTAACTCTAATCAAAACCTTCTGTCAACGCACTCCTTGCGGACAATTCAACTGCACTCCTTGTAGGAATCTCTTGGCTCAATTAGAGAAACAATTGAAACTCATTCACATCCCCTCTCAGACTTCTATTCGACCATGAAATCACATACACAACATATAAAAGCAAATGTATGACATAAAGCAAACATTCATGAGCATAACATCATACATACACAGAGAATAACACAAACCATGGAATTGAATCAAAGCTTTGTCTATTAATTCAATGTCTGTACATGGGCGTTCTTCATACACTTCTCTGCATGCTCTCTTCTCTTCCTGAATGCTCTCAATAATGCTCAGGCTTCCTAATGTTACAATGTACAAAGGAGGGTGTCTATATCCCATTTTCCCTCTTGCGCTCTAAAGCTATCAATTCTAGAATTAAATATTCTATCTACTACATTAAGTCTATTAAATGCCTTATCTACCTAAGGACGAGAGCTTAAAGGCTCAAGGTCCAAATACAATATACAAAGTGCGCTTCATTAAATCCACGCATTAATGTTTGCGCAACAATATCAAGGTGTTTTCAAAAATTGTGCTAGCGCTATCCAGTTGTCTCCTGCTTCCGCGCTGGCTCGCTTGACGTGGGCGATGCTCCTGCATCAGAAACAATCCTTGAAACAAGGATTACACAACTGCAAAATCGAGTAATTGCTAAGTACCTTGTTAAATGGAAGAACCTACCAGTGGAAGAGGCGACATGAGAAGATGATTTCTTCATGTAGAAACCCCCGTGGTTAGTTAAGTGTTGTGGACAACACTTGTTTGAATGGGAGGGGCATGTTAAGCCCTAGACAAAGCCCCATGTTAATCACAAAACCCCTTATTAAGCCCTAGATATTGAGTTATTGCATTTCTAGTGTTATATTAGTACGTCGGCTAGAACCTTTCATTGTACCCTTTCATTATAATTGTACCATTTTTCCTATATATATATATATATTAAGGAGACCCAATCTTAGGATCATCATATATTGTCTTGTGAATTGGATATATTGTAAAAGGAGATTTTCCCCTCGAAGTGCACTGTATTCATTGACATTTTATCATTTTCAAGGTGCTTGGTTCATAACATTGTGCACTAGAAACAACCATCAATGCTTGCTTGAAATATCACATTGGAAAAACAAGTAAGCAATATTGTGTGAATTACAATAGCTCAACTAAAGGGCCAGTTCAAGGTAATAATGGAAAGCTATTTTTTCCATCACAATACTATGAATGTGCACCTTATGTACACTTTTTGTTAAATTTAATGAAAATATCCACATTTTATTCACCCCCTAAAATGTGTTAACTAATAATAAATACTACCTATTTTAGTTGCGTTGTCTAAATTGTCGTGTTTAACTAATAAACAAGATTTCCATAATTTATATTATGAGAGTTAATAATTCAAATGAAAAAGAAATTTGAAATAAGAAGCCAAAACCTTGTGTGAAATTGTTTGAAATTGTTTAATAGTGTCGATACTTAACACTCTTCATAATATTGCATTACACGTATTCCTATTTTTGTGTGTAATATTGCATTGCACTTACTCCAATCTTTATTCGTAACATTTCATTGCACTTGCTTTCATTTTTTTCTAGAACGTTTCTATTTTATCCAATTATATAAACTGTACTCTAATACATGAGAGTTGGATTAGATTTCTTGAAAAGTTTTCTTTATCCAATTTCCTATATTAAAAACTTCAATCCACCTTTACAATAATGTTTCTTGACTTGCTAACCAAATTAAGATGACAAGCTAACATATCATAATTTCTCTTCCAACTTGGTAATGTTTCACAACAAAAAAAGTACATCAAAGGTACATTTCATAATCAATGCTTTGGACCACTTTAAGCAGCCTCTGACTTGGATTACAGACACAAAGCCATGCACCTGTCCCTCCCTAGAAGAGTAAAACGCACTTGGAGTCTTTCCCAAGCTCCATATACCAATCAAACAACTCCTCACAAAGTCACACGCCCTAAAATTTATCAAATCCCACCAAAAGAGAAAAGGAACTAAAGGCGAATTGAAAACTGTCCAACGATCTACTGTCTTAGTTAGGAGGAACAAACTAAGGAGACGTGCATATGGCGGGCAACGCACTCATTCACCAGCAATAGGCGGCTTCTCAAAATCCGCGAAGCACCCATACTAATAGGTGTCTTGTCAAAATACGATGTGGCATGTTTCCGGGCGAAGTGAAATGTTAACTACCGCCCAACGGAAATTCAAAAAAATAGAATGTGAAGAGGCCAAGCAATGGAGGAGATTGCAGGGGACAAATCATGGGTATATTTTCTCTATAGGGATGCTTATATTTATGTTGAGGGCCCAACGATACCAATTCAACAACCACTGGCTCTCCATTTTCTGCCCTTGTCCCAAGCTAAAATCACCTCAAAGGCCCAATCAGCTATGCTATGATGATGTTCAGGTCTTCTGCTGTCATTTTCAGAGGTTGAGCAGAAAGGGATATTTAGTTTTCATTGATTGATTGAGCCCCTCTATATGTGGGGCTGTTGGAAACATTTCAAGGCGTAGAGGATTGGGTTTATTTCTATTTGGGTGTCAAGGGGGTCTTTGGGTTCAGATTGTCCTCTGGAACTGAACTGGGCAGGGCACCAAAGGTCCTTTTTTGGGGCAATTTCCATGGCCGCCTCTGCAAGCATTGGAACAATGGATGGGGCTTATTTCGTTGGCCGAAATGAGATCCTGGGCTGGATCAATAGCACATTGAATCTCTGCATTAGCAAGGTGGAAGAGGTATGCAGTTCTTTAGGTTTTGCATTGGTGTTTTTTGATTCAGGTGGTGGCTGTTTTGGGGACAATGACGCCTGGAGCGTGTAATATGATCTTTTCTAATTGCAGGGGGCCTCCGGAGCGGTCTACTGTCAGCTTATAGATTCTTGCAACCCTGGAGTTGTACCAATGCACAAGGTTATCCACATGTCTTAAGCCCTATAAGATTGTGATGGTAGCTGTTGATAGTCAGTTCTTATTCATCTTTTATTGTTGCGAAGTTGCTTTGAGAAACATGCCTTGAGGTCAGGGTTGCACTTCGTAACACAGACTTCCTTCAGCTTAGGTGCGAGGTTTGAAGCGTATCTATTCTGTCAAAATTGCTCAGAACTTGCACTCTGCCTCATACCTTTTTGACCTACCATTCAGGTGGGGCAGACCACAGGAACCCTGGTGGACAGCATAATACTCCTTCGACCTTCCAGTAAACCAAGACCCCAGTGGCAGTTCCGTTTTATCTTTTAGCCTTAGTTTCTTCTAAGTATTAATATCCTAAATTATGAGTATGGCAAGGCTAATATAGAAATGTCCTGTCTGTTTTTTTTTTCATTTTTCTAGAATTGTTTCAAGGAACATCCCCAATGGGCTGCACCGCAAGGAACATATTTCCTCCTGTGTAGATGCCAGGTCTGAGGGGTATCTTTTTCTCCAAAATCGACAGGGACTTGCACCTGACCTCATCCCTTTGAAACTCATGCAATACCGATGGGGCAGACTGCAACAAGAATGGAACCCTTGGGTGTATGGCTAAACATTCCAAACACTCCATCAACCTCACAAGTGAAACAAAGCCCCGCTAGCCCCTGAATATCTGTTTTAAATCCCTTGTACCCTTGTGCATAGATAGGAATTATACTTTTTCAATTTGCTTATTCTTCCATGAGCACATTTGGGTCCATGTAATGGTCCCCTGTATAGACTCAAAACTATGCTGATCCGGAATTCCCCTTCGTATATATAAGATCTGGACATTTTATACCACCTTTACCTCTGTATGCACATATGAATATGTACAATTAGGTCCTGGATTTTTTAAACTCCCTTTATCTCTGTATGTACAGATATATATTTACAATTAGGGTCAAATGTATTAGTTTTGTATACATCTATGTTTACCTGCTTGCTTTTTTGCATGGGCTTTCAGTGAAGACTCCATGCTGTTAGTCAATTGGTGTTTTTAAATGCACTTTTTACTCTAGAACGGAATTCTTTATAAGATTCATTTTGACGCATTTTTATAAACTTATTCAATTCAATTTCCTATGTTATGAGCAATTCATGCAGCGCTACTGTATGGTGGTAGTCACCGATGTTATTGGCTGGATAACCCTGTGCAGGGTCTTTGTATTTTATGATACTCTGTAATTAAATTTTAACTTCAATGAAAACAAAGTATTTGGCCCCCTGTTCTCGTTGAAGGTCCCAATCTGGGGTTTTTGGCCATTTGATAGGTCAATTTTGATGCCAAGTCTGAGTATGAGATGATCCAGAACTATAAGGTGCTGCAAGAAGTCTTCAACAAGCTTAAGATAGCCAAGGTAAGTTAGCAGCAAACTGCATATGGATGTGTACTGAATCTGTAGATTCCATACTGGAAATTTTTATGACATCAACCATCTCGAATGCATTATTTGACTGGTATTTATGATACGGTTATTTACTAGATCATGACATGTTTCCATTTTTGCAAGCAATAACAGCAAATTCTTGCATGTTGCAGCACATTGAAGTAAGCAAACTGGTGAAAGGAAGGCCATTAGACAATCTTGAGTTTATGCAATGGTTGAAACGATACTGCGATTCTACAAATGTTGGAAACTTTACCCGAAGGTGTGATCTCATGTTGTGTTTGTGTTATGTTTAGTTTTCTAATCGTGGGTCTGGAATCTTCTGTTCACATTCTCTATGATGGCAGGTAACTAATACTATGTAAATCAAATCTTTTGTTTCCAGTTAAATTTTGGCCATTGCTTGGTTGACCACCATAGGAAAACCCTGATATCTGTAACCTTAACCTAAGGTGTGATCTCATGTGGTGTTTGTGTTATGTCGAATTTTCTAATTGTGGTCTGGAATCTTCTGTTCACATTCTCTATACTAGTAGGTAACTGATTTTATGTAGATCAGAATTTTTTGTTTACAGTCAAATTTTGGCCATTGTTTGGTTGACCACCTTAGGAACGTTGATATTTGTAACTCTCAAAATCCTACCCAGGCATTGTTGGATTCATATACGACAATTCATTGCATATGCAGCCACCATATAAATGTTGGAATTTTGTTCAAGACATTTCAAACTAATTTTTTTTGTAATGGAGTGCTCTTTAAGCCAAATATCCTACATTTTTTGCAGATCAGGCTTATCTTTACTATGTTGATTCTACGGTCTCTGAGGTAAACAGAGACATTTCTTCCTTGAACTATTGGATCATTACATTCTAACGTAATAAATTTCTCGCCAGGAATGGTTATAATGCATTCGAGAGAAGAGAAACATGCAAAGGAGGGAAAGAGCTAAATAGAAAAGTAGCTCTGAACCTCAATTCCCAAACAACATGTGCAACAAGGACAACTGCAACCTCCAGACCTACAACTCCGTCCTCAAATAATAGTCGCCGAGCAGATTCTAGACCAAATTCAAATGGACATGGTAAGACCCTTGCCAACTCTTATCCTAGAAACAAGTTAATGTACAGAAATATGCTCTCATTAGTTTGGAATAGGAGATGGTTTACTTGACAACAAAATCCCTAGTTATGCTCAAATGTTTGCTGCAGTAAGCAAAAACACCCCAAGGAATACACCACCGCCATCCCCGGCTGCAACACAGATAAGGGCCCTATTTGAACAGGTATGTATGAAATTAATATTTTATGTTGTTTTCCCTACTTTATATTGATAAACCCCATTTTCCTATGTCGTATAAGAGCTTGTTGTAGGTTAGCCCAGTGTGCTAGCTCAAGTGGTTGAGTGCTTTGAGTTTTATCGGGACTTCTGGGTCAGGACTTTGGGCGGACTGCCTCTGTCCCTACTGGCTCAATCAGCACTGTAATTAGTGCGGATGGGTTTGCATTGAGTACCATCTACGAATGCAGGGTAGTGCCCGGGAGTCTTCCAACTAGGTGTTCCTTGGAAAATAAAATATCGGCTTATAGGTTCTACTGGATTTCACCTTGCAGGTTGCAGAGCTGAAGGTTGCAGTTGACCATTTAGAAAAGGAAAGAGACTTTTACTTTGGAAAACTAAGGGACATCGAGAGTATATGCCAGAACTCTGAACTCCTAGAAATTCCGGTACGTATTACAGTGCTCTTACAATAAAGCCTTTACATTTGGAAGCAATATATCCCTGTTTTTATCCAGGACAACTGTGCAGGTATGATATGATTAATTATAATATTATTTGTGTAATATGCTGCAGGCTATCAGAACAATTCAAAGACTGCTCTATACAGATCACTATGATGCCGATACTCTCACTGATCTAGTAACAATGAATATAGCAGAAAATGAAGCCTCAGGCCATGCTGTCGAGGCCTGCGAAGTTCAACCTTCGAGATCCAATGACATGGATAATCAAGATGATTTATCCTTGTATGATTCAGCGGCACTATACAACGGAGAGACACTTGGTGACTCAGTTTCAGAGTTCAAGGATGATAACTTTCAATGTGATTCAGTTGTTGGAAGGAGAATTGATATCACTACCGTGGATGGGAATGGTTTTACTGGTCTTTTAGACAATAAGCATGCAGCTTGTCTATTCAAGGAGAACTTCAGCAGCACATCATCAGCAGTGAGTGTATTGTGAATATTGTATCTATACAAATCATGGTTTTCTGATAGGAATAATTAGAGTAAAATCCTCAGCCATTCAGGCCTCAAAATTGTCTGATAGTGAAAGTTGGTTTCATTTGGTTCCGAGTTTTCAGAAGATTTTTTTAGTGTTCCAGATAGTCTACCACGATTCAGACTATGCAAGTTTGGAAAGTTCTATTTGTGATTGATGGGTGCTGCTGCATTGGCATGTTAGCAAAGAAGCTTATATTTTCCCAGAAATGTATGGTGATTATTGCGCTGAACAAGAGCCTTCATTTGAAATTTGATCTAACAAGTGCCTCCTTTTACATGTGGTTTCATGGAGAAAATCTGCAATTCTGTGTACCTGAGGCCCTGGAATTTTTAACATATTTAAAACATGTGTTGGCATGGAATTTTTAACATATTTAAAACGTGTGTTATAACACAACAGTCAATTCAGATCCGTGGAAAACAACAGTCAATTCAGATGCCAGTGTATTTTGCATTTGCTGTTTTGCTTTTATAAGAAATATTTATAAGTGAACTGATTTCATATCATAAAGAATAGTTATATTATAAGTCTAAGATGTGTAGATACATAAACAAGTCAAAATAAATAAAATGTAAACACAATTATTTTCAGTTTTATTGTTTAAACTTTATACTTTACAAAATGAGTTTGTTGAGAATTCTAATAAATGTTCAATTATTTTCCTTTTCAATTTGGATGGATGACTCTCACAACATGGTGAGAGTAAATAATATATCTACCATCCCACATTCTTTTGATTCACTCTTTTTCCTATTTAATGGCTTTGGTGTCGTGGTTTGATGATGCTTTGATAGACTTTTCCACTTTATTTTTTTTTTTCTCCCTGCACTCTTCCTTTTTCACCCCACCAAAGTTTGATAGGTACAAAAAGTTTGTCACTGGCTTCTTAGTATAAAGAAATGACAATTCCGTTTTGCTGAAAATAAAATTCTTACTGATACATTTAAAATTAGCCCTAAGGTACCTTAGGAATACCTTAAGAAGAAGGAA
The DNA here is from genome assembly GCA_009831015.1 of Picea engelmannii. Classification (NCBI taxonomy): domain Eukaryota; kingdom Viridiplantae; phylum Streptophyta; class Pinopsida; order Pinales; family Pinaceae; genus Picea; species Picea engelmannii. The sequence goes on along the minus strand of ML784472.1, from coordinate 35,505 downwards.
TTTCTAATTTTGGATCTTGGGTCTAGTTTGATTACGCCTCAATCCCTTATGATATTCCCTAGTTAAATCTCATTTCAATTCATTTCATTTCCGTTTCGTGTGAACACCTCAAATTCAAACCCAATTTCTCAAACACAATCCTATAATTTTAGTTATCCCATTTTCTTTTTCTTTTTAATCATATAGTTTTCCACCTTCTTAGAATCATTCACCCCATTTTCAAAGCAAGAGACCACCTTAATTTTAATAATTATTGGATCATTATGGTTGGACTATGATGTAGTTTGATATCATGTTGGAAGAGTACATTTCAAACTTTTGTGAGACTAAGAGATTATATGCAAAGGGTAGGGTTGGTTTTAGATGGAACCATTGAAAATCTATCTCCTAACTCTTAAAGATAATATAAAGGAAGTAAACAAAGCAAAAGGAATGTCTACTACTAATAAGGTAAAGTGAAAATTGACACAATTCTTATTGTTGAGATTCACAACATTATTGGTGTTAAACATGGCTGCTCCCTTTATCTCGCTCTTTTTCGGTCTTATATAAATTAGTTGGATAAGCTACTTGTTGACAATTTGAGGTTGAATGAAGGTTTTATTCACTTCGTTGTTACTATTGCCAGAGGCATTTGGCTATTGTAAGTGACTTTGGGATTCCCATGGACTAGAATTTAACATCAAAAAGCTCAAAGTTATGGTTTTTAATGTTTCCAAAGTGATTCGTTAGTGGAGTTAGTTATGAGTCTTTGCTACATTATTATAGGTTTTGGTTTCTCTAACATTTTTATTTGTTACAAAGGAAAGACAAATGGATGTTACCACATCTTATACATATCTAAACCTTTTCCATACAATTGTGTCACTTACCTTACTACATTGATATGAGAAATGGTGCATAGGACTTCAACAAAAAAAACTATCTCATGTGGAGAAAAAATGTATTTCCATGATCTCTTCTAAACTCATTAAATCTAAGAGATCAATCCCTCATGCCATTATTTTAACAAAATTTGAGGTTTACCTTCTTATCACAAGGATGATGTTTCATATTGTTACCTTATTGCATTGGCTTCATTGTTTAATTAGTTATGGTCTTAGTAAGCATTAGTCTTCCTTGCATCTAACTAAGCAAGGCTATCTAGACTCTTAATATGTAGATGTTATAACTCTTTTGCAGTATTTTAACCTAGATATTAACATTATTCCTTTATCTAGTATCTCTATTCGTGATCCCAGGTTATGTATAAGAGAGATCCGTAGAGTGATTACATAGGAGGTTCATAGAGCATATATGAGTTTTACTTGGATTTCACTAGGGGAGTCACTTTCTCCTAACTTCATCATTACAAATATATTTATCTTTAGATTCAAAAGGATTTTATCATCACTATGGGCTATATCTCTCTTGTCCTTTGTTGGGAATTCAGGATTTGTTTTGTCTAGGTAAGGATGGAGATTAATAATCACATACTTTATTATTAATGTATATATAATCTATGTAATAGGACCTTGAATCAAATGAATGTTTCATTTTATCCTACTTGGTTTTTTATGCGATTTGTGGTAGTTTTAAGATATTATTGGCAATCCCCACAATCTGAGATCATGGGTTCATTGTGACAACCAAATATGTGTTCCACATTTCATTAGAGATCTTACTTAGTTTCATAAAAAGTTGTCATGCACCCCTACTCTTCATTATGACAACCAAATATGTGTTCCCCATTTCATTAGAGATCTTACTTAGTTTCATAAAAAGTTGTCATGCACCCCTACTCTATCTCTAGTGGTCATGCTCCCATTACCAAATTTAAAAGAAAGGAAATAGACAAATACCATGTGGTCAAGATCCCCTAGTTCATGAAGTCTCCTTTAATTAGCTTAAATGTCTCTTAGAATGTTGACATTTGGTTGGGATGGTTGAGGCTCCTATATAAACTTCATGATGTTTTTATATCTCTATAGAAACTATTCCAATGCATTAATGGGTCCATGGTTTTTCCACCTACTTCTCCAACTTATTGGTTAACATGTGTGTTAGCCATGGAATTAATTATTTGTCGTTTGTGAAAGTAGGAGCATAGCATAAGGTCCATAATATCTTCTATTTAAACTCACTCTTTACTATAGAAGTCTTTGAAAAATGTATCTTTCCTATACGAGTCTTCAACTTCTCTCCAATTAATTTTCCTTCTTCCTAGGCTAAGTAAATCCAACATTCTTTAACCTTATTTCCTAATATGAAGGTCAATTTCTACATGTCTAGTTTAGTTTCCAACTATATTTTTTTCAAGACCCACACTATGTGGCTTCAAGAATGTTGAACCTCTTCATGTGGCCACATCAAAGGTTAACTTGGTTGCTTGAGTCTCGAAGTGATAACATGCAACTTTTATGGTCCATACCTCTTTATTGAGGAAATTTACATACTTCACTATATTGTTTTCCACTAGGCTACTCATCATGGCAAAAACATTTCTTATTCATATTATTATCCTTTTTCTTTCATAAGCCATGCGATTATGCCCCCCTCATGCTTTTGCGATAAGATTCTACTCATTGTATTTTCCCAACAGGTTCACTTTCCCTAGCTAGTGGCATAAAAGATGTCATGTAATTTCTAGAGGAGATGCCTACAAGGCATTGATAAACTCTTAACTTTTTTTCAAGATGGGTACATGATATGATCGCAGGCATAAAAATGATAAAACTCATATACAAGAATAAAAAACAAGAGATCAAGCAAGCATGCATGTAGAAAGGAGATTGTTGTCATTGTGCATATTTATGCACTCTATGATATATTTATAGAATTACAAAATTGGTGGAGAGTGTTAATCTTTTACCTAGTCTCTTAAGGTTACAATTGTAAAATACATGTTTAGGTGAATGATCATCTTTGACCAAGTGACCTATGAAATCTTTACAATGCTAAAGGTATACTATAAAATATAAAGTACRAATTGAGTAAAATACAAATATAACACATAGTTGAYTAAGTCCACTAGAAACAAAGGGACTAAGCCTTGTCAATTCCTCTATCTTGAGAGGAAATTATCCATGATATATGATGATRATGATTAACRTCCACAGAGACCAATTGGTCTAGCATACCTTAACAAGGTAAGAGATCACTTCAATTTCTTTAAAATTGTATTTCTATACTCAAAAAACATTAAGAGAAGCATTCCAAGATCACCATAGTTTTGATGACTTAGGAAGTTAGGAAGGTCTGTATTGTGGAAAATATTTTTAAATTGGGATCTAATATGGGTATATGCAGGGAAATCTAAGAGAAAGTGTTTTTCATCTTCTACCCACTTAGTGTCACGAACATGATAAATTGTTTCATCCCACGGTGTTTTGGGAGTTGTCCAATGCCTAGTTTCACTATGTAGCTCATGAGAGTTTGTTTTTATTTTAGCAATGTTGATTTTCTTCTTTGCACTTCTCAAAACTRAGAGGTAATTTTGATCTTCTAAATTAGGGTTGACCACCTCCTTGTAGTATCTTAATTTCCTTTTATCCACTAATTCTTTATCACACCACATATTTTCCTTAAATTTAGAAGTGATAATATTTKTAATATTATCGATAGTCTGCATGATGGCTTCTTCTTGTATTCCCCAACAATTTMGCCGAGATTTGGCATCTTTATGCCATCCCCKCTTGAGTCGCTGGTGGTTTTGGCTAGAGTTTGAAGCAATTTTGGGGAGCCTCTGTCATCCATGTTTATCTTGTTCTTGTACGTTAGGTATGTAACCATAGCAATGTTCTCAATGGGGGAAAGGATATCTTGTATGAATAGGATAGGATAGGGTGTACTGCCCTTAATTTTGAGATTATAAGTTATAAAATTCTCTTGGATTTGTCTATCTTTCTCCAATATTCTCTAGATATACTGCAACCCCAAACTTCACATCCATATAAGATAACCAAAGTGACAAGAGTGTGAAAGAGGAGTTTTTCTTTATCCCAAAGCCAAATGTTTTCTAATTTACAATTGCTTTCAAGCCCACAATAAGCTTTCCACTCTCCATTTATCCTTTTTTCAACGTTATAGTTCCAATTGAGCTTGTGGTGGATATTGATTCCAAGATATTTGTATGAAGGTGCTTCCTCCAAGCTATTGATGTCATAAAAAAAAGTATCGTAGGTGATCCTTTTGGATTTAATTATCATAACCTTTGTTTTTTCAATGTTCACAGGCACGCCCATGCTTGAGAAGAAGTCCTTGAGGATTATTAGTTGCTTACCTAGGTCATAGGGACTCTTCGCCATAAGAACAATATCATCCTGAGCATAAATAAGGAGGATAATGACTATACTAGCGAGAGTTGGGCCAACAAATCCTACATCCTCCAAACAATATTCTAACTTATCGATATAAATGTCGAAAAGGGTAGGGTATAGGGTATAGGGGACAACCTTGCTTGACTCCTATATTACAATGAATTTCTTTCGGCCAACCCTCAATGTTCCTAAACTTGGAAATAACTTTCTCATATAGCCTTACTGCAACAACTATTAACTCTAAAGGGACTTTAAGCTCTTCTAACCTATTCCAGAGGTTACTCCTGGACACAAAGTCAAAAACTTTTCTAAAATCAACGAAACAACAAAGGAGATTAGTTTTATCATTATGACACTCCTCTGTAATGATCCTAAATGTAACAAAGTGGTCCAAAATGGAATGGTGGCCTCTAAGCCCATACTGGCCTCTATCTCTTTTTTCATGGCTTTCTAGCCATGTATCGATCCTTTTTTCCAAAATATTTCCATAGAGATTAACTAAAATGGGGCTAATAATAATGGTCTTATAATTAGAGGGATTGCTTTTATCCGTGCTTATAGAAATATGTACAATGAGGCTTTGAGTCTAAGGTTTTGGAAAGCCTTGGTGGATAACTAAATTGAAGAGCTTATGTATGTGAGGGATGATGATAGGTCCTCCAATTTTTAATATTTCAGCTTGGTAACCTTCGAAGTCCTTAGCTTTTCCTTTTGAGAGCCTCTTAACCCCAAACTTAATGTCTTCTATAGGAAACACTTCATCCTTTATAGAGCTACTTGGAATGTTGTCCATGACATTAGGGGATTCATACATATTTTTAACATAGAAATTCCAGTCCTTCAACAAAATCTTATTATTTTCTTTATTTTTACGAGTTAGAATTTGCCTCCATAATTTCTTAGGATCTATCTTAAAGAGGTGAAAAATCTTCTCTTTCTTTTTATTTATATAGTATTTTTTTATCTTCTGTTTAATTAATGTTTTGTATATATTTATCTAATTGAATTTTAAAGATGCATTGGAACCATCATTGATGGTTTTTCTAGCAATTTTACATTCATTATCATACCAAAGGTTAGTTGTATTGTTTTTCTTTTTATGTATCACCTCAATAGGGAAATTGTTAATTGAAGTAGAGAGGGTTGTTGTAAAATTATGATAGTCAGATTCAATATTGTTCTAATATGATCTGAGTTTTAAAGAAATGCTTAAGTCTTTTAAGAAGAGATTGACTTTTTGTTGGTAAAAAAGTAAGTTCCTTTGGTTGTCACGGTGCTCCTCAACAAAGCTTTTGTGAATGGTAAAGTTAAGAGTTAGGGTTAGAGGTCTATGATTAGAGTCAAGTTCGTGATAATCTAAAACATCAAAGTTTACTATTTGGTTGTGTATGGGGATATATGATATTACATAATCAACAACACTACTACCCAGCCCATGGATACAAGTAATCCTGATAGAATTTGGCCACTTTTTTAGACCATTGCAAATTATTAAATCTTGAGAACTATAGAGCTTGAGTAACTCAGTACCAAAAAAATTCTCAATCAAGTCTTCAAAGTTTCTTTTGTAATTGTTAGCTAAAACAAGGTCCTCATCTAGCCAAAGAGGATTCAGGTTGGAGTCATAACTTAAAATAATAGCTTGATTGGATGCATTTCTAGCATTAAAGTCTCCTAACAGAAGGATACTACCTTCATTTTTCATATTGTAGATATCTTGCTCTAATCTTTTGTAGGGACAATTCTTATCTAGATTGTTTTTTGTACAAAAAGTAGAGTTAATAGGTGTGAAATAACATATTGCTATATAAATCTTCTTAGCGTTAATATCAAATATCTCCATCCATATGTATTGATTGAGAAGATATTTCTTATGAATCCGGGTGTGAGGAGAGATGTTCATTTTGATGTAACATGTTATGCCTCCAATCCCTCTATGGGTGGACTTCTTGTTCCATGTGGACCACAAAACAAATCCTTCGATATTAGGGACCTTATATTCTTCATACTCCCAAATTTCAACCAATAGAATAATGTCAATTTTACTCGAGATCCAACTTAATATAGGCCCTTTACTCCATGGAAAACCACGACAGTTCCAAAAGAGGATCCATAGTGTCCCAAATTGCTATTTATTGTTATCTTTTTGGTCTCTATCCCTAATAATAGCCTTTTGATTCCGAATGATTTCCCATTTCCCTTCCTTATTAGCTTCTTTCACCTTTTGAACTTCCTTCCTTAATTCAGCTTGGTCATCTGTAATGAGGTCTTCATTGATAAATATTCCCGACCCTTTTAAGTTTGGAGTTTTGTTGAGTACACCATATTTATGGTCAATAGAGCTTACCTTAACTTGGATCAACCTATCTTTATGTTCGATTATTTTTCCCAAACTCTTTGCTTCTATGAGGAAAGTTGTCTCAATTTCTGATTTAGTTTTTAATTATTCCTTGAATATTGCGAGAGTGTCCTCATCTTTCTGCTCTTTTACATTGAAAATTATGAGGTTCAAGGATATTTTGTTACGTTCATGGTCTAGTTCTATGAGCTTGTTCATTTATTCTTTGATGGGTTTGATATCCAACTTAGGTTCCAAATGATGTATAGACAAATTGCTAATTAGCTTTTCTTCTAGATTTGTAATCTTATCCCTAAGATTATGATTTTCTATGACCTTCGCCTCCTGGGTTGATTGTTTTTTTCTTGGCTTTGTTTTTCTATTTCTTGTAATCTAGCCTTCAATTTGTGCAACTCACTCTCCAACTCTAAAATTATATTTTCTATCTTTGTCTCAATCTTGTCTTCAAAGGATTTAAATTGGTTATGAAACATTGTTTCCAACTTCGTTTTATGTTTGGCTTCTCTCTCTTCTCTACATTTTTCTATTAATTCTATATATTCATATAGAATTTCTAGGGTTATTTTGTTAGGTCTCCCCTTGAGAGTTTCTGGTATCTGGGGTGAATTACTCATTGTGTTCGAAATCAAAGGAAATAAATAAATAAATCATAACTACATAAGAAACTTGTGTACCTGGTTCATGTAGATTTGAATCCACGGGGTGAAGAAGCACTGATTAGGGATCATTGTAGAGATTATATATTATATATATATTTATATATAGAAGTTCCAAGATTATCACCATTTCCACAGTATTCACCCCAAAATATTAAATAGTATTCATCATGAAAGTTCCAATATTATTCGCCACAAAAGCTCCAATATTATCTATCACGAAGACCGTTGAAGTTCCAAATAGTATTCAGTGTAGAGGACTGCAGAAGTTCCAATATTATCCAATATTATAATATTGGATAATATTCACCGCAGAAGTTCCGTTGTTATTCACCGCAGAAGTTCCAATATTATTCATCGCAAAAGACTGCAGAAGTTCCAATGTTATTCACTGTATACGTAACAAAGGATATAAAATGGTACATGCTTTCCAATAAATAACACTATATTTTATAGGATCTATGTGTTGTTTGGATAGTATTGTCAGGATACAAACGTGAAAATATTTGTTGAAGTAGAGTTTGTGTAATCACTCATGTTCAACTATAGTTATTTGAATAATTTTAATGACCTCCTTACTAAAGAACCGAATTGACCATGGGTTGTTTGATGGGCCAAGGTATTCCAAAAATAATAACATGAAACCCTAAGGACACACTTGTTGATTTTTCTATGAGCAAGGTTAAGCATGAAGTTCATTCAATTTTAGCATTTGTCTTAATCATAACCAATAATGTTGTAGCAACCAAGATCACAAGAAGAAACACCATGCACAAGAACACAAGAAGTATCCTAGGAAACCCTTCTCAACAAGGGAAGAAAACCCAGCCAAATCCTTTGTTATATTTCTCAAGAGAAATACCTTCACCACCAATAATACCTAACACACAAGAGGGTGCTCAAACCCTAGAAGACTAGTGCCCAAGAGAGGTGTGCACTTTTCCCAAGAAGATGTACTTGCTGAAATTTCCAAACTCACGTGAAAGATATGATTCCTCAATGGGGAATTTACCTTTACTTATACTAGATTGAACCTGTCAACAAAAGTGTCTATTGGCACAACAGGGTCGACCTCACTAGCTCACAATATAATTAATATTAACCATATTAATTATTTTTTACATTAATTATTAATCACATTAAGGTGGGGCCAACCTATACCCTTTACATTACAATTAGGGTTACAGGCAGGTCTGTCTCTTGAACAATATAGCAAGGGATCTTACACACCCACTAGTGCTCATCCACTAGGATCACATTCACATGTGCTCGTCCACAGGCACGTCCACTCAACATATCTTCTTTCCCACCGCATTACATAGGAGAGTCATCTAGAGTTTCTCGTCAACTCTTCTACTCAAAGGAGGCTAATACATCATCTTCATTTCTATTCTCATGACGATGGACCCAACACTTTGGGATTTCACACGTTCACCTTGTGCTCAACCACAGACACGCCCAAATTTGTAGATCTCCTTTCTCATTGCGTTACACAGGAGAATCATCTCGAGTTCTTCTCAACTCTTTGTAAGAAGGAGGATTTCTCTACATTCCTGCTCTATCTCAGATAGGAACCACACACCCCTCTCAAGGGCTTTCTCTCAGGTTTGTAAGCTGGAGAATGTCTCACGTAGCTGCAATCATCAACACTCCCTCTCAGCTAGGGAGGAATTTTCCACTAGGCCAAGTCTCTCACGGAAATACTCGAACTTTGTCTTGGCAAGTGGTTTGGTGAAGATATCTTTGATCTGTTCATGAGTAGGAAGATATTTCACGTGTATTGTCTTCCTCTGCACAATGTCTCTGATATATTGATACTTTATTTCAATGTGTTTCAATCTGTCACGAAACACTGGGTTCTCAAAGAGATTTACACATCTCTGGTTATCGCAATGAATAGTAGTAGGATCCATCTCATGATCGAACAAGTTAGTTAGAAGTTTGCGAAGCCACACTGCTTCGTGGACTGCTACACTCAATGCAATGTACTCTGCCTCTGCTGTGCTTAGTGCCACAGAGCTTTGTTTTTTGCTCCACCAAGAAACCATGGCAGAACCTAAATTGAAGCAACAACCAGAGGTTCTTTTTCTTTCTACTGTGCTTCCTGCCCAATCTGCATCAGCATATCCTTGCAAGCTCAAGTCCACACTAGAGGCATATCTCAGGCCATAACCAATTGTGCCTCGTAAGTATCTCAATACATGTTTTGAAGCTATCCAATGTGTCTGTCTCGGTTGGCTCATAAACTGGCTAAGTACATTTACTGCATAGCAAATATCCAGTCTGGTGTTAACCAGATGCATCAGAGATCCAATCAATTGTCGATATAAGTGTGGATATACATCTCTTGAATCAGTATCACTCATTTTCTTCAAATCCATTACCATTGGAGTGGGCATGGATTTGCATTCTGTCATGCCGAACTTTTTCAGTATCTCCATAGTATATTTTCCTTGACTCAGGAAAATCTCATTTGTCCTATGCCATACTTCTAGTCCCAAGAAGTAGTGCATCAAGCCCAAATCCTTCATTTCAAATTTAGCATTCAATGCTTGTTTGCATTCAACAATGAGTCTCTCTGAACCGGTGAGGAAAAGGTCATCCACATATAGGACCAAAATCAAACACTCATTGACATCAATGTGATAATATAAGTTTAGATCAACAACACTTTTGTTGAAGCCCAAACTCATCAGAAATCCATCCATTTTCTCGTACCAAGCACATGGTGCTTGCTTTAGGCCATATAAGGCTTTCTTCAACATGCATACTTGATATATTTCATTGTGTACAACAAATCCTTATGGCTGGTCAATACAAAATTCTTCATCAATTTCACCATTGAGAAAGGATGTCTTTACATCCATCTGATGTAGCTTCCAACCCATGGAAGCAGCTAGTGCAATGATAGATCATCTAGAGGTGTATCGGGCTACTGGTGAAAAAGTCTCATCATAGTCAACTCCCTCTACTTGTGAAAACCCTTTGGCCACAAATCTTTCTTTTTATTTTTCAATGCTTCCATCAACAACATGCTTGATTTTAAAAATCCATTTGGAAGTCACTACAGACTTTCCCTCTGGTCTTGGAACAACATCCCATACATCATTTTTTTCCAAGGGCACAGCCTTTGCAAACACCTTTATGCTGAATCTGTATTTTTGGTAGACTTGTTACCATTTTCCCTAGCGCTGGAAGAGCTCTATAATGAATGTGAGCAAGTCTTCTATGCCATATCTCACTCAAGATGATAGTGTCATGTAATAAGGCTTGGACTAGTTTGATGATTAATCTGTACAAGTTGTTTTCTTGGACACCAATTACCTTGGAAAAACTTATATGAGATTATGTGTGCCATGCAAGAACTCTTCCTTCTAAGAAGGTAATCTTATAGCCTTTGTCTTCCAAGGAAGAAATAGAGACAAGGTTCCTCTTCATTCTGGGGACATATTGATCCAAAAATCAAGATGTAGTTTAACAAAATGACGATTATTAGATGCTTAATAATTTAAAGAGATCAACCTCATCAATCATGCTGCATAATAGAGAGAATAACAGAAACCAATAAATAAAAAGGAGACAAGAAAGTTGTTAACAGAGTTCACCAATCTTTGGCTACATCTCTGGGCTCGCTTCCAAGTGGAGGACCTCTTTTTATTTCTCGTCAAACTGCTCAAGTTCTTTTACATTGGCTTTATTGCTATTACAACATGTTATTGGTCTGCTGTGCAAGACCTCCCTGCTCAGATCCAAACATGCTCCCAAACTCTCCTCTCCAACATGACCAGAATGCCACTCAATTCATGAGAAATGGACAAATTTACAATGTTGCTCCTCAATTTCCCTGCATACAAAAGCCTCCTCTCAAGCTCAAAAAGCCTTAAATTTATAGTATTTAGGCCCAACAAGAAAATCCCAACTTCCCCTAAATATCTGGCCTCTTGTTGGGATCAAATCCCCCTTCAAATGGCCAAAATATCCCAAAAATAGTGAAATCTGGGCTTTTCTAAAGTTAAAAAAACCCATTATTAACAAAAATACACAGAGTAACCCCTTTTGGGCTGGGCGCGCCCTTGGCTCCTGGTCATTAGGCATTTTCATAGGATAACAAGCTAAAAAGGAGGGCACTTAGCTGGGCTAAGCCCCTTTTGGAGCGCACTCCACTGGTCTCATGGGATTCTCCTCAAAACCAGGGCTGAGGTTTATCCATTGGGTGCCCCCCTTGTTACTTTATCACCTTTAATTATATTATTTTGTGTTTTAGTGTTACAAGCACCACCAAGGGCGTGTTGGCAAGGGACCTTTTTCAAAGGCTTGGGCTGACCCAAGAGGTCATGGGATCAAACCCCATGGAATCCAATAAAACTTTTTCCACCAACCATTAACCAATACCATGGTGCCATGTGGCAGCCCATGTCTGGGCCACGTGGCACCCAACCATTTGCCAAACAAATTCCACTTGTCAGTTGTTGGTTGGATCCCTGTCACTGACCAGTCACCTTCTGTTGGACTACCACTTGTCGCCACTTGTCTCTGCCATGTCAGCACTGCTGATGTCATCATTTGATTGGACCTATTGACTTTTTCCCTGTTTGGGAAAACGGTCAGAGTACGATAACTCTCGCATACAACGTCCGTTTGAGAAAGTAAATATATGGCTGGAATCGGGAGAACGATCTGGACGCAATGGAGTTGGTCTCATCAAAATATGAGAACTTTCATTTTTGAGCATTTTCTGGACCTGAGGATCCTTCTGGATCAATCCTCCCCACTTGGAAGCTTTTGGACCACCAAAATTCTGGTATCAGTTGGTAACTAAGTGAGGATATTGTTTCCTCACCTTTCCGGTCTCCATCCACTTGGCCCAACTTGGATTTGTGCCCTTCAATCCCACTCGAAGATACTCCACATCACCCCTGCAAGAAGTTCAGACTCTTTTGTCCAATATGGTGTCTTCCTGCAACTCGTTCATATATTCAAGAGAAAAATCTTTGATGGTAGGAATCTGAACATTCTCTCCTTGATCCTCGATCATAGGAGGCTCATACAATCTCAATTTTTCCACATTTACAACTGAATAAATTTTCATATATGGAGGCAATTCTAACCGGAAAGCATTAGTACCAATCTTGTCTAAAATTCTGAAAGGACCATAACGAATTGGTTTAAGATTTTTACCTTCACCTTGCATCCTTTCTTTGTTGATGTATAACCAAACTTGATCTCCTGCTTTGAACTGATGATCAACTCGATGCATATCATGCCTTGCCTTGTACTTGGCCTGGCTTTTCTCCAATTGTTCCTATACTGCCTGATGGATCAACTAGATACGTTCAATGAACTTTGTAGCCTTGTCCACATCACTATGTCCTCCTGCTGCAATGTCTTTTCCAAAGACAAAATCCAAAGGAGAATTTGGCAAGTACCCCAAACAAGTTTCAAATGGAGATCTCCGAGTAGAAGAATGTTTGGCTCGATTATACGCATGTTGTACATAACACAGATGTTCATCCCAAAGCTTAGGATGTTTGCTGCAATATGCCCGAAGTAGATGCACTAATGTCCTGTTCACCACCTCTGTCTGCCCGTCCGTTTGTGGATGAAATGTTGTGCTCTTCTTTAACCTGGTGTCCATAAGTTCCCATAATCTTGACCAAAATTTCCCCAGGAATCTGGAGTCTCGATCAGATACAATAGAAGTAGGTAAACCAAAATGAACCCATACATTTTCAAAGAACATTTGAGTTGTTTGTTCGGTTGTGACCTATTTTTTACAAGGAATCAAGACACATATTTTGTTGAACCTATCCACAACTACATATAGGTAATCATGACCTTTTCTAGACATAGGAAATCCCCCCACAAAATCCATAGATACACTTTCCCATGGTCTAGAAGGAATAGGAAGTGGAGTGTACAATCCTAGCTTTCTGTTACTTGGTTTTCTTATTGCACACATAGTACATCCTTTTACATATTTAGACACATTTTCATGCATTCGAGGCCAATAACAAAATCTTTGTAACTGAGCAACTGTTTTATCTACCCCAAAATGCCCTGCTATAAGAGAAGTATGTGCTTCTCTGATGACATGGACTCTTTCACTTTCTGGAATACATAACTTGCCCAAATGATACAAGAGTTTGTCTTTAATATGATAATTCAGTTCTTCTGCTCTTTTACCATTACTTAAAGTTTCATAGACTTCCTTAAAATATTTATCCTCAGCATATTGTTCAATATAACTTTCATGAGTGATTGAATTGTGTTTAAGGATTGTAGCAATTGTACTAGGAGGCCTAGATAACATATCAACAACTTTATTATGAATGCCCTTTTTATATCTGATGACCAAGTGAAATTGTTGTAAAAACCCCATCCATCTAAAATGACTTGATTGTTGTAGCTTAGTTTGTGATTGCAGATACTATAATGGTTGATGATCAGTGTGTATTACTGTTTCTTTGCCCATTAAGTAATGTTTCCACTTTTTAACACTCTGTACTAGAGCATACAATTCTTTATCATAGGTTGGATAGTTAATTACTGCTGTAGTGAAGGTATCAGAATGATAGCATATGGGTTTTCTGTGCTGCATCAACACTGCCCCCATGGCATAGTCACTTGCATTAGTTTCAATTTCAAAAGACTGTTGGAGATATGGCAATGCCAGAACATGAGCTGTACTAATATTTGTTTTCAAAGTATCGAAAGCCTTATGTTGGCTTCCTCCCCACTGGAATCCCCTTTTCACACTTGTTAAAGCATGTAAAGGTGTTGCAATCAGAGAGAAGTTTGCAATAAACTTCCTCCAATACTGTGTTGCTCCCATGAAGCTTCTTACTTTGGTTACATTCGTAGGCGTTGGCCAATTTACAATAACCTCAACTTTTGAGGGATCAATCTTAAGCTCTCCACCTCCTACAATGTAACCTAGATATATAAGAGATGTTTTTCCAAATTCACATTTTGACAATTTTACAAAAAGTTTCTCTCTTTGCAACACTGAAAGTATCTGCCTAACATGTTGGACATGCTCTTCCCTGGTCCTACTGAATATAAGAATATCATCTAAGTAGACTATTACAAATTCATCAATGAAAGGCCTGAATACATCATTCATAACTCTAATGAAAGTAGCAGGTGCGTTAGTAAGCCCAAATGGCATCACTAACCATTCAAACAATCCCTATTTTGTTTTAAAAGTAGTCTTCCATATATCCTGTTCAGCAACCCTGATATGATGGTAACCACTTCTTAAGTCTAACTTAGTGAAATAAACCACATGTTTCAGTTGATCTAATAAATCATCAATGCGAGGCAAAGGGTAACGATTTTTTACCGTGATTTTGTTCAAAGCTCGAAAATCCACACACATGCACCATGTGCCATCTTTCTTTGGCAGCAGGATGATAGGTGACCCACATGGAGAAGCACTAGGTATGATGACCCCTTGTTCAACCAGCTCTTGTACCTGTTTCTTTATCTCTGCATTTTCCAAGACTGATAACCTGTACATGCCAATGTTAGGAAGAGGAACATCTTGTTGCAATTGTATCTCA
>ML784472.1:0-18330 GCA_009831015.1 Picea engelmannii | reverse complement strand
TTTTACCCTTCATTAAGATCTCTCCCAAGGCTAGTTTCTTTCTCTCCAAGAAATCCTCATACAACACTTTGACCATTTCAGACATGGAGAAAAGTGCATCTTCTAGTTTCTTGGTTCGTGGAGAAAGCTCTCCTTCTGAAGCCATTATTTTCTTCCTCATCAATTGTTCTATCTCAGGAATGAATTCAGCCAATGATCCTTCTCCTTTCCGATATTTGGATCTTGTAAGCATCCACCCTGCACTTTGTTAAACCTTCCAAAACAACCAAAGCTCTGATACCAAATTACTTGATCCAAAAATCAAGATGTAGTTTAACAAAATGACTATTATTAGATGCTTAATAATTTAAAGAGATCGGCCTCATCAATCATGCTGCATAATAGAGAGAATAACAGCAACCAATAAATAAAAAGGAGACAAGAAAGTTATTAACGTAGTTCACCAATCTTTGGCTACGTCTCTAGGCCCGCTTCCAAATGGAGGACCTCTTTTTATTTCTTGTCAAACTGCTCAAGTTCTCTTACATTGGCTTTATTGTTGTTACAACATGTTATTGGTCTATTGTGCAAGACCTACCTGCTCATATCCAATCATGCTCCCAAACTCTCCTCTCTAACATGACCAAAATGCCACTCAATTCATGAGAAATGGACAAATTTACAATGCTGCTCCTCAATTTCCCTGCATACAAAAGCCTCCTCTCAAGCTCAAAAATCCTTAAATTTATAGTATTTAGGCCCATCAAGAGAATCCCAAATTCCCCTAAATATCTAGCTTCTTGTTGGGATCAAATCCCCCTTCAAATGGCCAAAATATCCCAAAAACAGTGAAATCTGAGCTTTTCTAAAGTTAAAAAAACCCATTTTTAACAAAAATACACAGAGTAACCCCTTTTGGGCTGGGCGCGCCCTTGTCTCCTGGTCATTAGGCATATGCATAGGATTACAAGATAAAAATGAGGGCGCTTAGCTAGGCTAAGCCCCTTTTGGAGCACGCCCCCCTGGTCTCATGGGATTCTCCTCAAAACCAGGGCTGAGGTTTATCCATTGGGCACCCCCCTTGTTACTTTATCACCTTTAATTATATTATTTTGTGCTTTAGTGTTACAAGCACCACCAAGGGTGTGTTGGCAAGGGAATTTTGTCAAAGGCTTGGTCTGACCCAAGTGGTCATGGGATCAAACCCCATGGACTCCAATAAAACTTTTTCCACCAACCATTAACCAATACCATGGTGCCACGTGGCAGCCCATGACTGGGCCACATGGCACCCAACCATTTGCTAAACAAATTCCACTTGTCAGCTTTTGGTTGGATCCTTGTCACTGACCAGTAACCTTCTGTTGGACTGCCACTTGTCACCACTTGTCTCTGCCATGTCAGCACTGCTGATGTCATCATTTGACTGGACATGTTGACTTTTTGCATGTTTGGGAAAACGGTCAGAGTACGATAACTCTCGCATACAACGTCCATTTGATAAAGTAAATATATGGCCAGAATTGGGAGAACAAGCCGGATGTAATGGCATTGGTCTCGTCAAAATATGAGAACTTCCATTTTTGAGCATTTTCTGGACCTGAGGATCCTCCTGGATCACATATAGTACTTATTCTAATTGAAGTTTCATATCTGAATCTAGTTGGAAGGTAGAAGTTCCAATTCCTCTCACATTATATCTTACATCATCTCCAAGAACAACATGTAGATGTGTCTCTTTCTCAACAAAATGTGTTAGGTGATTTCTAAGACCGGTCATGTGTCTGGAGGCACCACTATCAATTAACCAAGTATTATCATTGGTAGGGACCATACCTGAGAGTGATTAGATGTTGATGTCTCCATTTATTTGGGGTCTTGTCTTCCTGGAACTGAGTTTTCTTGAATCATCAGGCTTGCCCCCCATCATGATTTTGCTCATTTTGGATTCTTCACAAACCCTTGTCAACTAGGCTAGAAAACCTAACAACTAGGCTAGGCTAGCACTTTTAGGTTTTTTTGGACTTATGACTGCCAACAATTAGCCTTAGAGAAATATGATAGCCCTGGTAGGCTGAAGAGTTTCTTCAAAGAGTTGCAGAAATTAGCGAAACCCTAGATACCCTAGGGCCAAAAAGTCAAAATGCTCGGAATTACAGTTTGAGACTTGTTGGAGGTGCGTTGAAGGAGGCCATACACACTTATGTCCTTTTTAGCCTCAACGTCCAAGTTTCAAGAGCTGGAAACCCTTAGAAGAGTAGTTCATACAAATTTTCTGGAAACCTTAGAAGGGTCGTACAATTTCTGCAAAAGAGGGAGAAGATGGATGGAAAATTTTTGTGCAATGGGATCTTCAAGACCTATGCTCTGATACCATGTTGATTTTTCTATGAGAAAGGTTAAGCATGAATTTCATTCAATTTTAGAATTTTTCTTAACCATAACCAATAATGTTGCAGCAACCAAGATCAAAAGAAGAAACACCATGCACAAGAACACAAAAGTAACCTGGGAAACCCTTCTCAACAAGGGAAGAAAACCTAACCAAATCCTTTGCTATATTCCTCAAGAGAAATACCTTCACCACCAATAATACCTAACACACAAGAGGGTTCTCAAAACCTAGAAGACTAGCGCCCAAGAGAGGTGCAAACTTTTCCCAAGAAGATGTACTTTCTAAAATTTCCAAACTCACATGAAATATATGATTCATCAATGGGGAATTTACCTTTACTTATACTAGATTGAACTTGTCAACATAAGTGTCTATTGACACAACAGGGCCGACCTCACTAGATCACAATATAATTAATATTAACCAGATTAATTATCTTTTACATTAATTATTAATCACATTAAGGTGGGGCTGACCTGTACCCTTTACATTACAATTAGGGTTACAGGCAGGTTTGACTCTTGAACAATATAGCAAGGGATCTTATACACCCACTAGTGCTCATCCACTAGGGGCACATCCATAGGGATGTCCATATATCTGGCTCACTGCATTACACAAAAGAACCACTTCTTCACTAGTGCTCAGCCACTAGGATCACGTTCACCTGTGCTCATACACAAGCACACCCACTCAACAGATATTATTTCCCACTGCATTACACAGGAGAGTCATTTGGAGTTTCTCGTCAACTCTTCTGCTCAGAGGAGGCTAATACATCATCTTCATTTCTATTCTCATGATGATGCACCCAACACTTTGGGATTTCACACATTCACCTTGTGCTCAGCCACAGGCACATCCAACTCTACAGATATCCTTTTTCACTACGTTACATAGGAGAAACATCTGAAGTTCTTCTCAACTCTCTATAAGGAGGATACCATCTCTATGTTCATGCTCTATCTCATATAGGAACCACACACCCCTCTCAGGGGCTTTCTCTCAGGTTTGTAAGCTAGAGAATGTCTCGTGTAGCTGCAATCATCAACAACACTTAAATTATCGATCTGAATGCGTAATGATTTAGAGTTGCTATGCATTGTATGTACAACCACAAGGTATTATCTTTGCTAATATATGCTCTAATACCGTATGAATGATATGAAACTAATTAATTCATCATTTGACAAGTCCAATACAACCTATTGTTGCATGCTAGATGATATGTAAATTGTTATGGATATTCCACTGGTACAATTCATAACAACATATCTTATAATATTATGAAATATTATACTATGCAAACTAATTTTCCTTAGATCCCAGATTAATTAATTACTAGCTTTGTTTGAATTTATGAAATAAATGACATACGAAAATGAAAGAAATGAGCAAAAGAACACACCATCCACACACAAATGAACACAAGATACATCTTGGGAAACCCAATATAGGAGAAAACCCACCTAGAAGGTGAGGCCTATGCTCTCTTTTCTTTAGCTACAGAAATACAAATACAAAGAAATAGGCACTCACTATGGATTTGCCTTTGACATTGTGGCTTGTATGGTTGCTAGAGAATTTTTTCCTCCTCAAAATACTACTCCTAGATTCTTTGCTCAGCTATGGAACAAATACAATGCTAAATAATGGAACCCCCTCTCCTTCTAGTGGCCTAGTATTTAACATAGAGGTGGAAAATATCCAAATAAAGTTTCAAAAGGGGACTTATCCGTAGAATTATGGATTGCTATGTTATAAGAGTGTTGAATGTAGATTAGATTCTCATCCTAGGTCTTTGGATGCTTCTGATTGTAATGTCTCAAAATCTGTACCAATGTCCTATTGACTGCTTCTGTCTACCCAAATGTCTATGGATGTAATGTTGTAGATCCCTTCAAATTCGTGTCCATCTTCTTCCAAAGTGTAGTCCAAAAGGCACTGAGAAATCTGGTATCCATGTCTTAGATGATGCTCATTGGTATCCCAAAGTGCACCCAAACCTGTTCAAAGAACATGTTTACTACATTTTGTCCTCTGATGGTGTTTTTACAAGGCATAAGAATGCACGTCTTTTTGAACCTGTCAACTACCACAAAACATAGTCATATCCCTTCTTGGTTTCTAGTAAACCACCCACAAAATCGATGGAAATGCTTTCCAAAGGTCAAGTGGGTACAAGTAAGGGATGATATAGACCTTGCTTTTAATTATTGGCTTGCTAGTACAACAAAGTATGCATTTTCTAATATGTCGAGCTACATATTCTTTCATTATAGGCCAATACACATACCTTTGCAAGTTAGCAATTGTCTTCCCAACACCAAAATGTTATGCAACCTTGGAGGTGGGAGCCTCTCTAATAAGTTGTAATATTTCACCTTTAGGGACACAAAGCTTGTCTATCTTGTAGAGTAACCCATTCTAGAGATGATAGTCAGCCTTTCCATCACCCTCTTCTACATGAATTTGTCCCTGTAGCTGTTGAAACACCTCCTTGAAGTCCTCCTCTTTTGTGTATGCCTCTTTGTATGCATCATGGTTAAAAGGATCCATGTGCACAAGAGTTAACAAAGCTGAAATCTTGGATGTGGGTGGAATTGAAAGCATGTCTGACAACTTATTAGTGATTCCCTTCTTATACTTGATGACTAGATGAAATTTCTACAAAAATCCCATCCACTTGTAAGGTTTTTTTTGTTGAAGCTTACTCTAGGCCTGGAAATACTGCATTCGCTGGTGAACTGTGTGGATAATGGTTTCCTTTCCCATCAAATAGTTCTTCCAATTCTTAACAACTTGAAACATGGAATAAAATTATTTATCATAGGTAGGGTAGTTTAAAACTCCCTCATGAAACATTTCATAATGACAACATATCGACTTACCTCCTTGCATCAAAACTACTCCCATTGCATACCCACTTGCATTTGTCTCCACTTCGAAAGGATTTTGCAAGTTAGGAAATGTTAAAATTGGTGCTTGAACAATCTTTCATTATATCTCATTGAAATCGTTTTGTTGATTCTTTCCCCACTGGAAACTTTTACCGCTCGTTGTTATGGCATGGAGTGGTGCAACTACCATTGAAAAGGATGCTATGAACTTGTGTAGGTTGTATTGCCCCAAAAAATATCCTAACTTCAATGGAATTAATAGGAATTGACCATTTTATGATGGCCTACATATTTTTGGGATCTATCTTGAGTTCCCCTCCATCAATCACATACCCCAAATACACAAATGATTGCTGAGAAAAGTCATATTTCTTGAGGTTAGCCAACAAGTGGTGTTTTTTCATAGTCTCTAACACATACATGAGATGTGATATGTGCTCCTCTTAGGTAGATCTATAAACCAATTGATCCAATAGGATCCAAGAATTATCACAGAGGTACAGAAAGGTATGGAACATCCACAGAGGTCCAAAATGGTTCAGAAATGCTCAAAATCCAAATGTTTCAAATCATCTCGAAAACACTATCAATGCCTAGAGTTATTTGTCAATGTTCCAACGATGCAAATGTCTCGTCAAACGGAGCTTGTATGCAAAAGTTATTAGCGGTCAAAGTTCTAGTCAACTTGGTCAAAGTACAAGGAAAATAAAGAAGTGACACATGTCACCACTGCAGGGTGATACGTGGCACCTAATTCGAAGTGACTAGGAAAGGTACATGTGGTACAATCATTGGATGACAAGTGACTCCAATCATAGTTTGACATGTGGCATTGAAAGAGCCAATGAGAAGTCACCACGTGGTGACCCCTCATTGGCCAATATTGATTTGGTTATATAAGAAGGAAATGGAGTCAATGGGATTTGACCCCATGATTTCCCAATCCAAATGTATTAACAAAGTTGTCTTACCAACATGGTACACCATATTCCTTATTAAACATGTGGTAGTTAAATTATTTAAAGTGGTGTAAAGTTTTATATGGGTGGATATTGTGGTCGATGGGAATAGAACCCAAGACCCACCTACCATGCAACAACTTAAACAACCTCCAGTAGTCAACATGCCAAGGATAAGGTTTGTTAAAATAAAACACTTTATTTGTAATTAAATGAATTTTCAAAATGGCCTATAATTAGGATTTGGTTACAAAACCAAATAAACCATAATTAAAGCATGCCATAAATTTCGGATTTTTGTTAGAAGGGGGAGCCTATTTAATAATACACACCCCAAGGCTGTACACACCATTTTATGCATATTTTAGTCTCGTAATGCATGCCAAGAGTACAAAGGGTATGAGGCTACACCGTAAAACATGTCGAGGGTCACCTTGATGGAATTTCAAGTACTTTATATCATTTTTGAATGATTTTTCACAAGGAATCTAACAGTGCACCCCATTCCTGCATTTGAGAAACATGTAAAAAGGTCATTGTAAAACACAAACATTTGATCATTAATAAAATAAGTCTCTATTGGAAGTGGACCTAGAGAGGTAGCCCAATTTGGGTGAACTCTGTTTTCTCCAACTTGTGTATATGATTATGTGATTGTTATTCATTTCAAGTTCATTTATTTGCAAGTCATTTATCGTTAAAGTGGAATTGGCTAGATAAGTATTTCACATGTAATTGCAAAACTGTCAAGCGATCATTTTATTTTGAAGATCAAGTAGATGTTTATGTGTATTTAAAATTATCAACATCTAAGGATTTTTCGGATCAAGTTGGTATCAGAGCTAGTTTGACAAGTATTTTGTAAGTGGATGCTTACAAGAGACAAACTAAAACTTGGTAAAGGAAAACTTGCAAGTTATAAGTCTGAAATTGGGAAGAGATTTCGATGGAATAAGATGGATTTATGTAAAATAAGAAGAAGACCAACCCATGACCCATGAAGAAATCAGAGCTATGTTTCAATCATTGAAAGAAGCAATAGATGAGTTAGAACAAAGAATTCAAAAGCCTGTAAGTGGAAAATATTTGGTAAAATGAGAAGGAGGAGGTGAAGGTGATGGAACTTCCGATTCCCCTTCCCCTTCCTCCTCATCATCATCAGTTTCTTCTGAAGCAAGTAAACATTCTTCTCATCGAAATAATCCATGTAAGAAGAATGACCATAATCTGCCTTTATTAAAATTGGATGTTAAGTTCAAGTTGTCGAACTATGATGGAGAATTGAATGCTGAGAAATCAGACAATTGGATTAAGTATATAGAGGTATATTGAAGATTTCAAATAATTATGGATGAGGCTGCAAAGATACAATTAGCTTCTCTTCGACTAAGTGGCACTGCCTTAATCTGGTGGGAGAGTAAGATGCAAGTTGATCTTTTTCAAAAGGGTAAAGTAATTTCTTCTTGCGATAAGTTTACTAAGGATATCATAAAAAAATTATATCCACTGACACATATAAAGACGAAAATGATCGAGTGACAACCTTTGAGACTGGGTAAATGACAGAATATTCAGGCATATACACAGGAATTCAAAAAGAAGGCATTATCCCTAGGAATTTCGTTGTATACTCATGAAACTCTTCTTAAGTACATTGGTGGCATGCACTCATATCTTTGTCACACTATTCTAATTTTTATCCCTACTAACATTGACAAGGTGTTAGTACAAGCTACACATCTAGAAGCTTGTAAGGGTAAGCATGGAAGCGGAGATAAAAATCCATTCAAGTATGAAAAGAAACCGAAAGGTAAATGGAAGAGTAAGAAATCAACCACAATGAAGCAAGCTGAGGGAAGACCTACATGTTCCCACTATAAGAAAAAGGGACATGAGGAATCACAGTGTTGGAAGCTACATCCATAATTACGACCAAAGAAATCCAAGCATAAAGGGAAGCAAAAGATTGTTGCATCATCTCATCAGGATCTAGGGTCAGATTCTAGAGTTGAATCCAAGATCATGGCCATAGGAAGCAAAGATATATCAGCTATCAGTTCAAAATCTTCAATTCAATCTGCCAAGATGAAAAGTGATATTGATCAGAAGAAAAAGAGTGAGATTTTTCATCTCAGATTTATAATCAAGCATACAAATGTTGATACTTTATTTGATAGTGGATCTCAAGTAAATCTAATATCTGAATTAATTGTTAAGAAGTTGGGATTGAATACGACACCTCAAAAAAATCCATATCCATTAGGTTGGATGTGTGATGATGCTAAGTTGCAAGTGACAAAGTAGTGTAAGATCAAGTTTGCAATTACAACTAAGTTCTTTGACAAGGTTGAGTTAGATGTTGTGCATCTTGGCATTTGCGTCATTGTCTTGGGTAGTCCATATCTATTTGAAAGAAAGGTTGTGTTCTATTGAGAAGAAAAAAAATATCACCTTCTCAAGGATGGGATTGAATATATTGTCATAGCTCATCCCATCAAAGCTAATGTTTCTTTAGTCAGCACAAGACAAATGAAGAGACTCGTGAGCGCAAGTAAATATTTTGTTCTCATGATAGTGAAGCAGAAAGGAGACTATATAACAGATGCTTTAGAACGTTTTGATCCAAATCATAAGTAGGAATTGATCAACATTATATCTAATTATGATGAGTTGTTTCAGGAACCTATTGGGTTTCCTCCTAAAAAAGAGGTTGAAAATGAAATATATTTGCAGCAGGATGATCCTCTTCCGAACATTGGAATTTGCAGGTCATCAGTAATTGAGAATGTAGAAATCAAGAAGCAAGTTCATGAGCTACTCGACAAAGGAATCATAAGACCGATCTCCTCTCCGTGTAGTTCTCCTATTGTATTAGTTCCAAAGAAAGGTGGAACGTGGAGGATGTATACTGATTTTCGAGCCCTAAATAAGATCATGGAAAATAATCGTTATTCTCTTCCAAGAATAGATTATCTATTAGATCAACTAAATAATTCTATGTATTTCACTAAGTTGGACTTGCGAAGTGGTTACCATCAGATCAGAATTGCAAAAGGAGACATATGGAAAACTTCTTTCAGGACTAAGCAAATCTTATTTGAATGGTCGATTATGCCATTTGTGTTATGTAACACACCAACAACTTTTATGAGAGTGATGAATGATGTGTTCAGACCCTATATAGATGATTTTGTTATTGTATTTTTAGATGATATATTGATATTTAGCTGAACATGGGAATATCATCTAATGCATGCAAGGAAAGTTTCTAAACTTTTAAAGAAGGAGAAATTGTATGTGAAGATGTCTAAGTGTGAATTTGACAAAAAATCTCTGGTATATTTGGGCTACATTGTAGGGAATGGTCATTTGAAAATAGATCTTGCAAACGTAGAAGTCATTATGAAATGGCCCAAGCTAACTACTGCCACCGAAGTCAGGAGCTTCTTAGGAGCAGTACGATATTGGAGGAAATTCATTGCTAATTTCTCATACATAACAACACCTCTACATGCATTAACAAGTGCTAACATGTCTTTCAATGGGGAGGCAAGAAAAAAAATCCTTCAATACATTGAAGGAAAATATAAGCATCGCACCAGTTCTGGCATTGCAAGATATACAACATCCATTTGAGATTCAAACCGTTGCAAGAAGATATGCCATGGGTGTAGTCTTGATGCAACTAGGTAAACCAATATGTTATCATTTTGAGACTTTCACTCAAGTTGTGATTAACTATCCAACATATGATAAGGAATTCTATGCGTTGGTACAAAGTGTAAAGAAATGGAAGCATTACTTAATGGGAAAATAGACAATCATTCATACAAATCATTAGGCATTACATTATTTACAATCATAGACCAATATACAACAATCATGACACTTTAGGTGGATGGGTTTTCTACAACAATTTCATCTGGAAATCAATTATAAGAAGGGTATTCATAACAAGGTTGTAGACATGTTATGAAGACCAATAATTAATGCCTCTACAATACTCAGGTATAATCCTTTAGCACATGAAAGTTATCCTAAACAATATGATATGGATGATGATTTTAAAGAAGTATTTGATGCATTAACTCACAAAAATCAACAATCAGACTATTATATGAATGGAAATTTATTATATCATCTTGGAAAATTATGCATACCAAGATATGAAAGAGTAAATTTAATCATAGAAGCTCATACATCTCTCATCTCTAGTCATTTTGGGGTTGGTAAGATAGTTTCACAGTTACAAAGGTATTGTTAATTGCCTCGGATGAACGAGACAGTTTCCAAGTATATCAAAGGGTGTGTTATGTGTGCCACAAGTAAGCCTAGAAACATAAAGTTAGGGTTATATAGACCACTTCTAGTACATTCTCAACCATGGGAAAGTATATCCATGGACTTTGTAGGTGGTTTTCTGATGTCTTGGATAGGTCATGATTACTTATATGTCGTGGGGGAGAGGTTCAGTAAGATGTGTATTTTAATACCATGCAAGAAACATGTCATAGCTGAACAAACAACACAGATGTTCTTCACTCATGTTTGGGTTAATTTTGAGTTACCTACATCTATTATTTAAGATCGAGACTCTCGCTTCTTGGGAAATTTTTGGTCTCATTTATGGGAACTCATGGATACTAGGTTGAAGAAGAGCACATATTTTCATCCACAGACAGATGGAGCAAAGGTGGTAAACAAAACAATGGTACATCTACTTCGAGGATGTTGTGACAAACATCCTAAATTATGGGATGAAAAGTTTCCTTATATCCAACATGCCTATAATCATTCCATGCATTTGTCTACTCATAAATCTCCTTTTGAAGTATGTTTGGGGTACTTTCCTAAATCACTTATGGAATTTGTTTTTGGCGAATCAAATCAAGAAGATGGACATGATGATACAGATAAAGCTAAAAGGTTCATCCAAAAGATTTAGTAGGTACATCAAGCAGAACAAGAACAATTGGAGAAGAGTCGAGCCAAGTATAAGGAAATACATGACAAACATCAGATGGATCATCAGTTTGAAGTTGATGATCAAGTATGGCTACATATCAACAAAGATATAATGAAAGGTGAAGGTAAAAATCTAAGGCCAATCCTATATGGTATGTTCAATATCTTAGAGAAGATTGGTACTAATGCATTTCGTTTAGATCTACCAACCTACATGCAAATGCATTCAGTGGTAAATGTTGAGAATTTGAAGCTTTATGAGCCTCCTATGATTATGGATGAATATGAAAGCATTCAAGTTCCAACGGTTGATGATTTTTCTCCAGAATATTTGGATGAACTACATGAAGATGCCATTCTTGACACAAGAATCAAGACTTCACAACGAGGTGATGTAGAATATCTTCGAGTTGGTCTCAAGGGAGTAAAACCAAGTAAGGAAAATTGGATGGAGATCAGAAGGGTGAGGTAAATATACCCTCGCCTAGTTGCTGAATAAAATTTTGGAGGCCCAAAAGAATTCCAATGGGGAGGAATGATCCATGAGGATCTGTGTGTTAGAAATAAAGGGATGTGCTATTTTTTCCATAGACAATATAGAAATATTTTCACCCAACCATAGGCACAAAGGCCACCCTGAATCACCTTAACCTTGACATAAAGAATAATTCTAGTAGCAGACCAATAACTAACCAAGGCTAGCACACCTTTATCCAAGGGTAGCACACCAAGCAAGAATAACCAAAAACCAAGCAAAAATTCCAAACCATAACCAAGATAAAGTCCAAACCATAACCAAGAATGCCAGTTGCAGCAGTTGCAGTTGCACTCCCTCTCCAAACTTTTGCACCACTAGTCCTTATACAATTGTGAGAGTGAGAGTGACAAATGAGATCTAGTTCCCTCTATTTATATTGATCTATCTCACTTGACTGGGATGACTTCTCTTTCTAGAGGATAATAACTCAATATTAAATATTCTCTTGAGCTTACTTGTGTCCTAGGGTTATTATCCAATGTCTTAGGGTTTCTCCTGCTTCCCAGAATATTATAGTCTTGTCAAAGGTTACACATGGAGGTTAATACCTCCCGCAACTACCATAATATAAACACTCCCTCCTAGATAGGGAGGTATTAAAGGTAATGGTATTGATCACAAATAGACCATTCAACTAGTAGCATCATCATAGCCACACGAGATATCTCACGATCACATAGATCAACTCACGAACAACATCATAACTATTAGTATCATCTGATATCATAAAATTCATCATCTCTCGAAGCCATACTCCATCTGAGTAATCAGACGTGATGTTGAATAAGTCACTCACTCCACAGAGTGATACAAGAACCATTCTTCTAATCTAGACATATATCCTAGAATAATAATTGTTCCAACAAATGTTGGAAGCCATGCCATGGGCTACAAGGAATATTCTTCTAATTCAGACATACATCCTAGAAGAATGACGGTCCTAGACCATTTTGCCTCTAGACACTACTGTAAACTTAGGGAAAATGTTTGTCATGTACCAATCTCTCCACTCTAGTCACTACTGTGAACTTAGGGAGACATATCATTCTGTTAATCTAGACATATGTCCTAGAAGAATAGCTTCCCATAGTACATCAACAATATGTCAACCTTGACCATTCTCCATAGGGAACACATCCACCATAATAGCATACAACTACTTTCCAAAGACATATATTCTCCACAACAATCATATCATCTGATATCAACCTGCATAACAATATCATGATACAAACTAAGTCATATGGGCCATTCTTCCACTCACATGTGTGAGATCTAGAAGAGCATTTTCCCTCAGAAGGTAATACATCAACCATGGGCTATCTGGACTATTCTTCCCAAGAATAAAAGAATAAATGTCCCTGATTTATGATCTTGGTCCATTCACCTAACTGGGCCATTCCTCTGGCACTAATCATAGTGAAACCTGGAGAGAATGAGTCTGCCCTAGGGAATGCATGTCCTTGATTGTTGAACCTGGACCATTCACCTAACTGGTCATTCCTCCAGCATAAATCACAGTGAAACCTGGAGAGAATGTGTCTGCCCTAGGGAATGATTGTCCAAACCTTTTCATATGGAAATGATTATCCTGCACCAACATCCAAAACAAACCATTCTTTGAAACTGCTCACAACTGTGAACTTCGAAAGAATGACTACTTGACAAGGCCTGCCATTCTATTTGACCACTACTCAGAGTGACTTCCAATAATACTGATTGTCCTAGACCATTCCCCCACACTGGCCATAAGGGGAATCGTTGTCTATGGTACATCAACAATCTATCGGACCATTTTTATTACGAAAATGATTGTCCGATCTAGAACATTTTCCGAATTGGAAAATGTCTGTCTGTCAGAAATCTTGGGCCACTTTTCGAAATGGAAGGTGACTTCCCAACCTAGACCATTTTCTGAATTGGAAAATGACTTCCCATAAATCAATAACATATTAGTGCTCCCTCCCAATCTGGAATTAATCTCTTCCTTTTTCAATAAGTAAGTCGTCTCCATGAGCCCCAACTTGTCCCTTAAGTACGTAATCTTTTCATTTTGGATAGAGGCTTTACCAAATATCTTTTATCTTCTCATTTGTGGAGATATATTGGAGAACCACTTCTCCCCTATGGAATTTATCACAAAGAATATAACTCTTGATCTCAATGTGCATCGACTTGTCATGGAACACTGGGTTCTCTAAAAGATTCACATATCTATGATCATCACAATATATCACGGTTAAATTCAACACCTGATCAGACAATCCAGAAACCAACTTACAGAGCCAAATTACTTCTGCAAAAGCATCACAAACTGTAATATACTTTGCTTCTGCAGTGTTGGGTGCAACAAACTTATGTTTCCTTCTAGCCCATAACATCGTGGTAAATCTCAAACTAAAACATATACAAGTAGAACTTCTTTTGTCATCTGCACTTCCTGCCCAATCTAAATCGATAAATCCATGTAGATGTATATCATAACTCAAATGTACCACAAAAAAAATAGATGGTTGAGTATTCTCCAAATACATTAACGATCCAATCAATTGTCGATACAAAGACGGGTCTACTGGATCGAATTCTCTCAACTTCTTCAGATCCGTCATCATGGGAGTTTTCCATGGATTTTCAATCCATCATCCCAGACTTATGAAGAACCATTTCAAATATATTTCCTCTTTCATAGGAAGTTTTCACCACGCTTATGTTGTACATGAGAGGCTCTGCACCGAGTTTTCTTTAATCTATACAAGGTATTCTTCCATCTACAAACAAGGGTCTCTTTCTGGTATACCTCAAAACCTTAATGTTTCTCTGCATACACTTCTTCTTCAATTACTCTATTGATAAGAACAATCTTTACATTCATCTGATGTAAAGTCCAACCTATGGATACTGCAGAAGATATAATGGATCATGTAGAGGTATACCTGATTGCTAGAACAAGATGTCATCGTAGTCTTATCCCTCCTATTGGGAGAACCCTCTAGCCCTGAGTCTTGCCTTGTATCTGTCAACGCTTAAGTATTTTTCACAATTTCTCAGATACATTGTTCTTCATCACAACTTCCTTCCATTCTGTCTGCTTGACTGCTTCTAGTGGGTTCAAACAGGTTCAATTGGTTGTTCTAAATATTCTTTATTTCTTGGAATATTCATGTTCTTCCTCATGTTTATATTCAATGTTGGAGTCCATGGAATCTTCTATAGATTGCATGCCCTTGTTTCCTGAAGGCTCCAACCTTATGACATAGGAACATAAATGTAAATGGACAACCAAGGATATTCAAGGATTCTTTTCGAAGAAGACTTCTTCTAGAGTCAAATTGAACACGTGTTGTTTATCATTGTTGATACTTCCAATGAAGAACATGGACATATACTTCATGGTATTCACACATTCTTCAATGGATCATATCATTGGGGATTAGATCCTTCCTAATCCAAGCTTCATGCCTAAATGAACAATATGCATGCTCTTCTTTTGGAATTATGTGATCAACTCCTTCCATCCAAGAGAGTCCATGCTTTCATCTGTTGCATCCCTCTTTTCTTTCTACAAACTGCCACAAGCATGTTATGGTTTCCTTTTGATTTATGACTTCCTTCGAGTTTGAATCCTTCGAGTCTCTTTATGTTTGTTTCTATATGTTCTAATTTATTCCCATATAGAATTCGTGCCATCCTTATAAACTTCTTCTATGACATCTTCCACAAGGATTTTTCATCAAACATATTTCACAAGGGTACCTGCCTAGAACAAGAGCAACAAGAACAAACATGAATATCTATCTATAGGAGATGTCATTTCAACTTGCGAACAAGTACAATAAGCATCTATATCAATAATATTCATATGCAGTCGAGTATTCATTGCACTTAGCAATAATAGAATCTCTAAAAGAATTATTTCACAATTTGTAATGTAGTAACTATCACCTTTGATATACACAAATTTGAAGCTTAACAATTTAATCAAACCTGGAACCTTAAGCCTTAACTACTATGGAGGGTGCACTTTTTCTTCTTGAATGCATTGAATCCAAGATTACAGCATGGACAAGATCTCTAGTACTTTCCCTGCAAACACACTCATGTTTTGCTAGATGATATAACTTAGATAGCATATACAAGTGCATACCTTTGAAACCTTGTAGCATTGTTTAGCTTGTCTTCCAATCTGAAATTAGATACCATCTCGACAAGAAGAGATTAGAAACTCAATCATAAGATTCAATGATTAGAAAAATATAGAAACTTTAAAATTTCAACTTTGACCACAAAATCAATTTGACCAGAAGTCAACGTTTGACTTTGACCAATCAACATTTGACTTTGACCAATCAAATTTTGAATTTGACTTTAACCAAGGATTCAAACCTGATGTTTCTATTCACTGAGAGTACCAATAGGTGTGCTAGGCTAGGGGGCACTAGGATGTCAAGGAATTAGGTAAAATGATTCACCAGAGGTGCCCAAACAAGGGTTAGGGTTTGTTGTAGCTGCATAATCAGAAAACCTAGTTGCAACTGTAACTGGTGCTATAACAAGCTTAAAAAATAACTTCCTAATCTATCTTCCAGTGGTTAAACTGTTTGAAGATAGTGTGGGTCCATAACCTATTAGAAATAAATGGATATGTTCATTTTTCCATAGACAATATAACAATATTGTCACCCAACCATAGGCACAAAGGCCACCCCCAAGCACCTTAACCTTGACAGACAAAATAATTACAGTAGCAGAGCAATAGTCAACCAAGGCTGGCACACCTTTCTCCAAGGATAGCGCACTAAGAAAGAATAACCAGAAACCAAGCAGAAAGTCCAAACCATAACCAAGAATACCAGTTGCAGCAGTTGCAACTGCACTCCCTCTCCAAACTTGTGCACCACTAGTCCTTATGCAGTTGTTAGAGTGAGACTAACAAATGAGCTCTAATTCCCTCTATTTGTACTTCTCTATCTTACTTGACTGGGCTGACTTCTCTTTATGGAGGCTAATAACTCAATATTAAATATTCTCTTGAAACGAATTTTCTCTTAGGGTTATTATTCAACGTTTTAGGGTTTCTCTTGCTTCCCAGGATATTCTAGTCTTGTCAAAGGTTACACATGGAGGTTAATACCTCCCAAAACTACCATAATATCAACACCGTGAATGATCACAAAGGTATAGAAAGATCTGAAACATCCATAGAGGTCCAAAATGGTTCAGAAAGGCTCAAAATTCAAATGATTCAAATCATCTCAAAAATGATATCAATGCATAGAGCCCGTCGTCTTTGTTCCAACGATGCAAAAAGATCATCAAACAGAGCTCGTATGCAAAAGTTATCAGCGGTCAAAGTTCCAATCAACCTAGTCAAAAGTCAAAGTACATGGAAAATAAAGAAGTGACACATGTCACCACTGTAGGGGTGATATGTGGCACCTAATTGGCAGTGACTAGGAATGGTACAAGTGGTACAATCGTCGAATGACAAGTGGCTCCAATCATAGTTTAACATGTGGCATTGAAAGAGCCAATGAGAGGCCACCACATGGAGACCCTTCATTGGACAATACTGGTTTGGTTATATAAAAAGGAAATGGACTCAATGGGATTCTAACCGATGACCTCCCTATCCAAAGTTCTTAAAAAATCCACCTTACCAATGTGCTACACCATGTTCCTTTTAAAACATGTGGCAATTAAATTATTTAATGTGTTGTAAAGTTTTATGTGGGTGGCTAAGCCCTATCCAAAGGTCTTAACAAAGGAACCTTACTAATGTGCTACACCATGTTCCATATTAAACATGTGGCAATTGATTTATTTAAAGTGGTGTAAAGTTTTATGTGGGTGGCTAAAGGGTTGAAGGCCTAAGCCCTCGACCCTTAACCTTGGTTCATAGCCACACCATGTAACCATTCCATTAAAGCACGGGGCTCAACACATATCCATTCCAACAAATTCACATGGATATTGCTTTTATATAATATATATTATATATTATAACAACCATTCCAATATATGCGTGGGGTTTGCTAAGTATATACTATGTACAGTATATATATCACTAGCAAATTTGGGTCATTTTGTGAAGGCTATTTCGACGCTCTTGCGACATTATGTCGTTGATATTGCGATGAATCTTGAGTCTCTCAAATGTCGTTTCATGTGACGTGGCAATTTTGATGAACTTGAATTAATGTTGCAAGAGCGACGACCATAGGGAACTTCTCACAATTTCAACAAAAAAATAAATATCGTCGCCAATATGACAATATATGTAAACTGAGTGAAACCAAATGTTCGTTGCTATTACGACGACAACATGGTATATAGCGACAATTTCGTTATACAAATTTTGTGGTTTATATAGAAAAATCATCGTAGAATTTCTATTGTGCGTCGCAATTGCGACAACAATTTTCATGGTCTATATAGCAAATTCGTCGCATGATTTTTATTGTCGTCGAAATTGAGACGACAACTTTTCTTGGTTTATATAGCAAATTTGTCGCAGGATTTTTTATTGTTGTCGAAATTGCGACGACAACTTTTCTTGGTTTATATAGAAAATTTGTCGCGGGATTTTTTATTGTC
>ML784471.1:1125305-1169894 GCA_009831015.1 Picea engelmannii | reverse complement strand
AAAAAATAAATTTCCAAGACTTTTTATTTTCTCTTTATTTGTTTTTTAATGTAAATTTCAAAAAAAAAAATACAAAATAAAGTTTTGAAGTGATGATTTAGGATCCAAATTTGGGTTTTTTATTTGCATATGGATTTGTTGTCAAGGCCATAGTTTCAATTAGGTCTTAATTAGATATAATTTTAAGGTTTTGAAAAAAACATTTTGTTTTATGAACATCATTTTTTTATTTAGGCATTGATTTTAATGTTTTTTTAAGCTATTGTATGAGTTTTGAAGGCCATGGTTGAAAAATGTTGTAATTTTGACCCCATTTGAAAACTTGGTGCTACTAGTAGCACCACTTTTCGATTTGGGGGTTGATTTTCATGTTTTTTTTGGAAAAAATATGGGTTTTTTGGGCCAGAGTTCTCATTTTGAGGTCACAATTCTCATTAAGTTGGTAACTTTGTTTCTACAACCCGTCAAATTCTAGGCTTGGTCATTAGTATTACTCATACATACAACTAGAGCCTTTAAGTGCTACCACTTTCAATCAATTCCTCACTTAACTTCTTGTTTGTCTAGTCATTGGTCATACTGGATCTCCAAACAATAGAAAACACATCTATAGGTGATCAGAACCAACCTCGCGTTCTACCTCCAACTGTTATTGTGTACCAAACAAATCCCTCGACCATGGGAATAGTAGTAACAATCACAAAGTCAAAGGAAGTCATTCCTCCGTATTTTTGTGAACCCTGAGTCAAGATTATGGGTGATCTATATGGAAACGTAGAACAAACTTGGTTAGTGGATATTGACTTCATCGATGGGAAATTGTTCACTGATATCAAACTAGTGGTCTATATGGACCATATTCCATTGGAAACAAGTGGAGTTTTGTTAGTTTGGAAGCTCGTGTTCGAAGCCCTTAAGAATTCTACTCTCACCACTCTGCTAGACCTTACAATATTTAACAGTGCAAGGGAAGTGGTGAAGTGAACTAAATTTTTGATGAATGGGGTGCACATAAATTCTCTTTGGTTAGACAAGGCATATCCCATTCATGTGCAATCCATTCATTCTTTGATAGGTCTTTCGATGGAAGGATGGGATGTAATAGATCCATTTCAAGGTGTTGGGAAACATGGTTGGCCCAAAGGTGAATTGAGTTTGTATTAGCAATATGGGAAACGTTGGGGAGGACAAGAATACATTATCAATTAGATAAACAATGACCAAGTGCATGTTTTGTGCTAGTTAATCAATTGCAAGATTATGCATGAGTATATCACGGGTTAATACACCTTGGATACTATCTCGGTGGAAATGTTTTTCATTCATGACATCAATCTAAATTGGTGCAAGTTTCTCATGAAGGAGTTGTTGCATGCCCATGAAGATGCTCATGTCATGGCCTCCTACTTTATATTTGGGTACCTACTTCTCACCTTCACCATGTGGAAATGGATGTTGGAAGAGGGTTGTGAATTGCATGTAATGTCAGGCATAACTATTATAGCACTACAATGTTGTTGACTCATAAAATCGCCAACTAAGCCACCATCTTGCAAATGGTTGCATAGAAAAAATAAAAATTGTATCTATTTATCTATAATATATAAATATCAAACTATAGGTGGGACCCCCTAGGGAGAAAGCAATGTATTTTACTTTCAAATATTCCCTTGGATTGAGTATCACCTGATGTTAATGTGTTTCCATGAGCATAAGTCATGATTATGTTTCATTGGCAGTTCATAGATCAGTCTCGCCTGCACTTTTTTGTGGTATTGGTTACTTCTATGGTTTGATTATGAGTTTGTCGCAAAAGAAAGATGGTTCTGCTCATAATTCTCAAAGAAACTTCCATTCTTACATAATGTTAATAAATATTATGAGAAACTCACAAAAGGTTATGGAGTAACTCAAGCTTCTTTGTTTATAGTTATTATGTCTCAATGACATATATATCACAAGTCTAGTCTCTAGTTGGTTATATGACACATTTAAAAGGAAAATAGGATGGTTGTGCAAATGTTACGCATGGTATATAGTTCACCACATGATTAAAAATTTGATACTATCCATATATTATGTTCATATGGTAGTTTGGTTGTATAACTTGATGGTGGCACATTGAAGTTAAAAGGTATGAAGTTCTTGAGCATATTGCATGTGGTATAAATCAATGGTAATATTGCATGGCACTTGCCACCTTTTTCAACCTTGTTTCTATCATTTATATAGATACGTATATGCCAGTCACGCTATTTTATGGCAATGAATGTGGTTTAATTGAAAATATTTGGGTTGGTAAGTTTCGACCGTCCTTTCAATTGGCATTGAGTTATTGTGATGACATGGATATGTGACATGTGATATTGAAATATGTAGCATGGTTATTTGGGTTACGATTTGTAGTTACTGCTAGTGGAAGTATGATCTGGATCGAGAGTAATGTTTTTTAGAGCGTGAATGTAGTGTATCTAGAGAGGTAGTGGGGTGGGTAGGGGCACAGAGGGTCCATAGTGATAATAGTTGAGGCCATTTAATGTAAGGTGGACTAGGTCCACTATATAATTAAAAAAGTCCCACTATGGTAGTTATATATAATAAATGTAAGATGAATTACTAGAAGGTTCTAATGCTAGAAGGTTCATCTTCTAGAATGTTCTTAGGTGATTGGTAGCACTATATAAATGGGTTCAAGCAATGTAATGGGATGTCAAGAGAAGTATTGTATTTGGAGCGGTAGCTCAATAGAAGGATTCCCCCTCGACGAGGCAAGTGAACATGAGAGGATCCCTTCCATAATATGATCCATTGTATGGTGTTTCCCTACTTCAAGTTTTTTCTTATAATAAAAGTGTGGTTTTTCTATATTTCTTTGTGGACCTATTGTCTTGCTTTTGTATTCAGATATTTGGTTCTTAGCAACTGGTATCAGAGCACTTTTCTTGGTAGGAATTTAGTGTAGCCAGAGAGGTAGTGGAGGGGGTCGGAGGGCCCATAGTGATAATAGTGGAGGCCATTCAATGTAACATGGACTAGGTCCACTATATTATTAAATAAGGCCCACTATGGTAGTTAGATATAATAAATGTAAGAGGACTTACTAGAAGGTTCTACTTCTAGAAGGTTCCTCCTCTAGAATGTTCTTAGGTGATTGGTAGCACTATATAAAGGGGTTCAATCAATGTAATGGGATGTCAAGAGAAGTATTGTATTTGGAGTGGTATCTCAATAGGAGGATGCCCCCTCGAAGAGGCAAGTGAACATGAGAGGATCCCTTCCATAATAGAATCCATTGTATGGTGTTGCCCTACCTCAAGGGTTTTCTTATAATAAAAAAATGGTCCTTCTATATTTCTTTGTGGATCTATTAAGGTGTTTTTGTATTCAGATATTTGGTTCATAAGAACTGGTATCAGAGCACTTTCCTTGGTAGGAATTGTGGGTAATTGTTTTTCAATTTTTGCAGATTATTTTGAAGAAGAAAAAGTGGGTCGTGAAATTATAGATGATTTATGTATATTTATGTGAAAATTTTCCCAAAAAATGCATATTTGAGTTCCTCTCACAATTTCGCCCAATTTCAAAAAAAAAATTGTCCAAATCAGTGCTTTGGAAGTGAAGATATTGTTGGTTTAAAATCAACCATTTTGGGGGGTTTTCATGATGACGATGGGACTACAGAGTTCATAAATTTTCATAGAGTGCACAAATTGTTACCAAATCATTTCCATTGGATAAATCATTTTAAGAGACTTATTTTGGTATATTATATGTGGTGTTTTCAATGGATATTTTCTCTCAAATCATGGAAGCCATCAAAACAACAATTCAACAATTCAGAGTTGAAATGCAACATATTCAAGGGAAATGTATTCAAGAGCTCAAAGTTGAAATCCAACATATTAAAGATGAATGTATACAAGAGTCCAAAATTTCAAGGCATATTATGGACGAATATAATCAAGAAAAATATGCCTGGTATGATTTCAAGGACGATTGTGATGACTGGTATATGGACAATTGTCATTTTTGGGATGATAACTATTTTAATATTTTATTTGATGACTCTACTCCACCTTCTATAGAGAACATTAATATGAAAAATCAAGAGCCAATGATTATTACCAGTGTCCAACCTGCATATTCTACAATGGTATTATTCCTTCCAGATTCTGCTACGCCCATTTCCCACTATGTGGATTGACCTTCTTATTTGGATCCACATGAAAGGTGTCAGTATTTGGAGCATCATTTTCATTTGGTTATTGAGTTTCGATATCTTCTACATGGAATTCACATGAGCACTTGGACATGGGACCCTAGTTTACAATGGTGGTTGGACTACTTCAACATGGTGGCTTTCATTTCTACATGGGACCATGGTTCTCTAGTCTACTTCAGCATTATGGTCCACACTTATCCATGAGACCCTAGTATATGGTTGTACACCCTCATAACAAGCGTTGAGGACACCGCTTTCATAAGGAGGGTGGAATGTAGTGTAGCTAGAGAGGTAGTGGGGGGGGCTAGAGGGCCCATAGTGATAATAGTGGAGGCCATTCAATGTAAGGTGGAATAGGTCCACTATATTATTAAACAAGGCCCACTATGGTAGTTAGATATAATAAAGGTAAGAGGACTTACTAGAAGGTTCTAATTCTAGAAGGTTCCTCCTTTAGATTGTTCTTAGGTGATTGGTATCACTATATAAAGGGTTCAAGCAATGTAATGGGATGTCCAGAGAAGTATTGTATTTGGAGTGGTAGCTCAATAGGAGGATTCCCCCTTGAAGAGGTAAGTGAACATGAGAGGATCCCTTCCATAATAGGATCCATTGTATGGTGTTTCCCTACCTCAAGGGTTTTCTTATAATAAAAGTGTGGTTCTTCTATATTGCTTTGTGGATCTATTGAGGTGATTTTGTATTCAGATATTTGGTTCTTAACAATGACATATCCCATGCATTCAATGCATCAGATGAATACATTCCATTAATTTTTTCACCCTTACCGTGTTTGGCATTTTCATCTTGTCATTTGAGATTTTGAGCTATGGAAAAATAGAGTTGCTCAAACACTGGTTGTGATTATTGTTGTTATATCAAATTTTTCCTCACTCCATGCATCTTTCTTTGATGGCCTTCCATTTCCCTCTAAGACTTAAATCCTCCTTGTTTCACTCCAAAGATAAAAATACATATTTTTGTCCATATATGTGACCTACCAGTTAGACAACTTGTGTATATGTAGGTTTCTCCACTTCAACTCGCATACATCGGGTTTGGTGATCAAAAATTAAAAAATATGTTAGGTTTCCATGCCATGTCACGTGATCCACGATCCTTGAACTTCTTTATACTGGAAATGATCCAACTCGACCCTTGAATTCCAATTGGAGGCTATAAATTGAGCCATATCCAAGCCTTGAGAATAATTTAACATTAAGAGAAAAGATACTCTGGAGAAATTTCACTTCATATTGAGTCTGCATCCCTTTGTCCTTGAAAGTCTAAACTTCTTGTGTTCATCCCCCACTCTCTTCTTACCTTCTGATGGAGAACTTCATTGAATACTACTTGTGAGATTGCCTTTGTGGATGATTGAAGTGGTGGAGGCCCAACTAGAGGGACTTAGTTTCTCAGTTCCGATGTTTTCCATTACAGAAGTTTGTCACCTATGTACTTTTATTGATTACATTAATAGAAATACTCTTTTATATTCCAATTGATAACTTGCAATTTTTTGTATTTATTTCCATGGGCGTATTTGTTATGTATGTTAATGGATTATGCTAATTTATGTGCTAACATTATATATCGTCACCGCATGCTTGCATATCTCGGTTGTTGAGGACAAGTTGCAGGTACAAAGCTTTGGGTCGTCTACTCTACGATGGTCTTCTTCGGACGTCGAGACAAGGTAGGCTTCTAGCCTTGTCTTGTTAGAATTTCATTTATATCATACTTGATATTAGAGTTGATTTCTGGGTGTCATTATGTCTATTGTGGTTTGCCCCTAGCCATAGAGAGATTTTCCTCATAACATAATTGGCGACTCCACTGGGGAGATATCCTTTTTGGGGTATTGGGTGTTTTTTCTCCTTGATTTTCTCTCTGTTTTCCTGATTTTTTGTGTCTCATGTTGATTGATAGCCTACATTTTTCCTTTTATTTGAGTTTCTTAGCCTAACCCTTGCCCTGATATCATCTTTTTTGGCATACAAAGGTTTTTCCTTGACAATCACATACATACGTGAGCTATCTGTATTTAGGGTGCATATATACACATTTGTTCTTTGAACAATCACATACATCATCTATTAAGTCTTGTTGGATGAGTTTGGTGTTTTTTGGGTGAGTTTTATTGGTTGCTGAGACTTCTTAGGTCCCTATTCTGATAGTTAAGTGCCTATGGAGTGATAGGAAGTTGTTTTAATCTTGAATTTTTGGGTGCACTACTTTCTTGTCATTTTTCTCATTTGTTGTCCTTGCATACTGGTTTGGGTAGTTTCTTCTTAGTATCCTGCTTGGCTTGTCTCTTTTTGCTTGCACTAGGGTCTTCCTATGAGGTTGTTATTCAGTCCTTGCATTTTCTTTTTATTATATCGAAGATACAAAAATATTTTCTTTCTTACATTTTACTTATGTCATTTGCACTTTTGGTTACTTTGCATTGATTTTGACATATTAGGAAAGATTGCACTTCATTGAAATTGTAGATATTACATTGTGGAAACAACATTTAGAAGCATACCATCTCTTTGAAATTCAAGACTAGTACTTAGCAATGTTTTTATATTTGCTTCTTTTTATATATGTTGAGTTGTAATACCATCAGTTTCACGATTGCACCTATTGAGTAAGAAGAAGCCATTAGAATTAAC
The DNA here is from genome assembly GCA_009831015.1 of Picea engelmannii. Lineage (NCBI taxonomy): Eukaryota > Viridiplantae > Streptophyta > Pinopsida > Pinales > Pinaceae > Picea > Picea engelmannii. Next base: position 1,163,012 of record ML784471.1, on the reverse strand, counting down.
GATGAATAATTAGAATTGATTAGAAACAATTTTATTTTTTAGGGTACACAAACAAGTATAGGACCTAGAGCCTTGGAATAGGATTTTGTGAGAACAAATCTCCAAGGCTATAAAACTGAACATATGTGTTTGACCAGGGAGTGGTGAAACCCATTATATAATTGGTTTCCTAAGGAGGCTCCACTCACACCGTTGTTAAGCACGAGGTTGTGCGAAGTTGGTTGCATAGATATCCCTCTAAGACCTTCCTAGTGTCAGAGATATTTCTGGGGTTTTATTCATATTTGGGGGTCTTGCTAGTGCCTTTACTTCTGTGAGAGGCGATGCTTTCGAGATTTCAGGATTTGCTACCCTACCCATACAGTGGACCGTACTTGTGACTGCTCGCTTGAGCATTGGTTATGTTGTGATGACTTTAGTTTCTTGACATAGGTAGCCACATAGGTTACTTGCAGGGGTAATTCTGTCGGTACCCTAAGTCAGATAAGGGTCGGACAACACACATACTTTATGGAGGATGTCCTCTTTGGAGGGATCTGATCGACTACGTTGTGAAGCTTATGAGGGTCCTTATAACTAATTATAATACCTCCACTCTATTGTTGTGGAGTCTGAAGCCCCTCTTGGGTGAGGCATACGTTCTTTAGTTTGGGAGGTCCCTTTCAACCATCATATCCTATTTGTGTGCATTGGCCTTTAGCTTTATTTAGGGGTGTGCTCTTCGATTATTAGTCGGACTTAGGATTTTGTATTGCATTTTGTGTTCTGATTCATCGTGGAGAAAGACTAGCCTCCTAGTCAACCTCTTTGTATTTTTAATTTACCACCACATATAGATCCTTTACCGTAGCTGCCTCCTAAAAGGCATATATTTAATAAGCGTGGTACATATATCTCCACCTCTCAGGATCATGATCGTCCTACCATGATTATTGAGTCAGACATGAATGTCTCAGGAATCCCTTATAATCCGATATCCTCTATGATTAGTGGGGTCCCCTCGACTCCCTTTTCATCGATGGTTTGGATGTCAGAGGCTTCCTTATATAATGCTACCTAACCCATGGGTTCTACTCAGCCTGTGAGAATGAATCCTTTTGTATTTTCGTACAATATGTTGGATCAGGGTACTCAGTCAATACCTTCGGCCACTAATCCTTTCTTTTATGGTATGCCAAACATGAATTCACACTTTTCATCCTCTGTGTCATCATCCTATGTGAATCCTAGTTTTGAGTCTCAGGGCACAACGCCTCCTTATACTCCCTTTTCATTTGGTGGGGGTCATATCCCTCAACCAAATCCTACAGTAGGAGGTTGGAATCCTCCTTCCTCTGCACCCAATCCTAGCTTCATTTTTCCATGAGCGATTGCTCAAATAGGAAGTCCTTCTACTTCTTATATTCCATATGTTATTCCTTCTTCCACAGTGCCGATTCCTACGAACGCTTTTATTATGAAGAACCCTCCTCTATCCTCTGGTGTTCCATCTGGAGGGAGTCAATTTTATAATATGGGAAACCCCCTACACAAAGTTCCTTCATATGGGGGAGACATTTATCCTCATATGATTAATCCTTATAATGTCTCTTTCTCTTCGCAAGCAGACTCCACAATTCCCTTACACCCTTTTATGAATCAGTTGAGAGGAGGATATTATCCTACTGGATAGGGCCATGTTATATACCATAACCCTTCTTGGAACCATCCTTTTCCAGGAGCATGGGATCCGACACCGCAACCCCAACTCCCTTTTTTGTCCATGATAAATCTGTCGTACATGTCAAAATTGATGAATGACCCTATGCATCACGATTTGTCATGGCCCTCTATCCCCACCAAGATTTCTTCTGAAATTCCAAAGTTTGAAGGAAATACTGGTGAAGACTCAGGTGATCATGTGACTACCTTTCACCTATGGTACTCATATAACTCCCTTAATGAAGACTCTATTCGTTTGAGACTATTTCAACTCACTCTCACAAGGGTCACCGTGAAGTGGTACATTGAGCTACCTGGGCCGAAAACCTAGAGAAATTTCAATCACATGGTATTGTTTTTTTCAATCACTTCCAATTAATGGTTCGTTATGATGGCCGCCTAGAACATTTTTCATCTCTTTGTCATGATAAAGCCACACAGATCTTTGGTCATATCCAAGAGTGGTGTAAATGGAAGAGGTTGATTAAAGCCTACATTCGTCCAGAGTTTCTATTGGAATGGTTTCTCAAGTATTTGTTTCCTTACATTTCAAAGGATGTTTCTACATCTGGAGTGACATCTGAGGAAGAAGCCATATTCAAATCCCAACATTTAGAACTTGTATAAGCTCAATCTAGGATGCTTTATGAAATTCTCCCTGACGCACCATGGCCAAATTATGATCCTAGAAAAAATTTCGGAGCTCATGTCGATGGCATTGTAGGCTCTGCAAATGCTAAGATTACAAACATGGTGATGAACTAGTTGAAATGTTTTTCTCTTAACCATCCTGTAACAAAACAAGCTTCATCTTCATCCTCCACCACCCAGTCATCGGATGTACATTATGTACATTCATTTTCAAAACCAAATGATAACCAACAACCGAGAGGGAACAAGAGGAAAGGAAAAGGTAATAATCATAAGGGTGGGAAGAATAATAATAAATCCAAGGACGACAATAATAATGATAAACTGAATAATATTTCTGGTGAGGGAATGAAAGTAAAGAGGAAGGTGAATTTTCCCTGTAAACTTTATAAATATGATCACCTTACCCACTTATGCCACAAAATCGAGGAAGCCTAGAGGCTCTTAGCACAACCGCCCGCTGTTCTCACTAACCCATTTCCACATAACCAAAATATGGCCTCGAGGACCTTTAACACCAAATATGTGTCGAGTGGGAGTCAAAACCCATCGACACATGAAGGTGTCCATATATGCATCAATATGGCTAAGTCTCGGATCGATGTAGCTACTTGATCTTGCGATTACGATTCTTCATAGAACGTTTTAGGTTCAAAGTGTCCTCCTCCCCCATAAACAGATTTGCAGATTGATAAGTTGGAACCTTTGCCTCATATTCCAAAAGGAGTCCTTAAGAGCTCTTCCCTCAATCCTAATGCCAGATCCACCCAAAATTACTTGATTGTCGAGGATTTGGAACAAACCCCATGCGCTATGTCGGATTTGGAGGTGCTCCAAATGTGTCCTTCACAGAAGAACACCTTTCTACCTACGTTAGGATCTATAGACCCGAGTGGCTCAAATTTTATCAATTTTTATGTCACAGACGTTAAGCCTCGGTTACCTTACCACATGGCCTTTCAAATCCATGTAGAGTACATGAAAAATACCATCAAATGTATTGTAATTGATGAAGGTGCTTTGACATCCATGATGTCTCTATCCTATTGGAAATCCATTAGCTCTCCACCCCTGTCTCAGTCCATGACCATGTTGACTGAATTCAATGGGTGTTCTTTTAGACCAGACGATATCCTTCCCATTTTCCCAGTCTAGTTATGAAAAAAAACTGTTGAGGTCAATGTCGATGTGGTTGATGCACCTCTCAACTATAATATTTTTCTAGGGTGTAATTGGACTTATGTTATTCTAGCCATTGTGTCATTAATTTTCCATGTTTTATGCTTTCCTCATGAAGGGAATATTGTGACGATCGACCAATTGTCCTTTGTGAATCCTAGTCCTACTAGATCGACGGGGTCTACGGTCCCTATTATTGATAATTATCAACAAGAAACTGAGAATGTTGGTGTTGGCATGTATTCCTCGTTGATGGGTACTTTTTATTTTGAGGCACCAATTTTGTACATTAATGTCACCTCCAGTGAGTCTTTGTCATCAATAAGGTCCCTTCATTTCCATACTTTGTATTTCAATGACCCTTGGACCATACCTTCCCCGACTTTGTCGTACGAAGGTCATTTGTACATCGGGATGGTGGTGTCATCGTCCACAGTATAAGTTGTGTATTAGGCTATTCAAGAAGCTATTGCTGACCCAGATAGTTCCTCCTCGTAGACGGACAAGGTAGATCCCATCTTAGAGCCCATATGGGTCGTTCAATCATCTTATTCACATGATTTCCTTGATGATACTTTACCCTCGGATGAAGCCATATTAGAGGCCATGTCTGGTCCTGATAGGCTTTGAGACGATATGCATCACCACTCCTATTTTATCCTAGAGATTGTTAGGATTGAACATGATGAATTTAGATCCACCCTAAGTGATATGGTCGGTCACACCATGGTTTCGTTAGATACACATTGTGTTTACACTGAAGGAAACATGGTGAACATTTATCCTACCACCGTGATCAACATCTCTCAAACCCCTGGTAAAATTGAGAACATATATATCAGTGCAGATTGTTCGCCTGAGGAAATTGATATCTACACCGATCTCTTTAAGGAATTATGATATGTATTTTCTTGTTTATACGAAGAGATGATAGGGATCGACCCCAACATTGTCAAACATGAAATTAAAACCTATTTGAATGCTAAATATGTTCAACAATGTTTTAGAGCTGTAAATCCTAGGAAGGCCCCTGCTATTAACAAATAAGTAGAGAAGTTTCTCAATGTTGTTTTCATCTACCCGGTTCCCTTGACTGAATGGGTGTCCAACCCCATTCTCATAGATAAAAATAAAGGAATCGTCTATGTATGTATGGATTTCAAGAACCTGAATAAGGCTTGTCCTAAAGATAACTTCCCCTCTCCTTTTTATTGACTATATTCTTGATGAGTGTGCATGAAGTGAATTCTTTTGTTTTATGGACGGATTTTCAGGTTATAATCAAATTTAGATCAAACTCGGGGATCAACACAAGACAACATTTATTTGTCCTTGGGGTACTTTTGCATACCAAAAACTTCCTTTTGGTCTTAAAAGTTCCAGATAAACCTTCCAACGTGCCATGACCTTTTCCTTTCATGATATTAAGAATATATTCAAAGCTTACCTAGATGATCTCGCAACTCACTCTCACAAGAGGGTAGATCACTAAACTCACCTTCGACTAGTATTTGAGAGATGTCGTTATTATCACATTCGGTTGAACCCTCACAAATGCATATTTTTCATTAGGTCTAGTTGTATTTTAGGATTCATAGTATTTTAACATGGGATCATGGTGGATGTTATGAAGGTTGAGGCAATACTTTGGTTTTCTCCCACACGCACCATTTGACAACTTTAGGGTTTACATGGGAAGGCTAAATTCCTGTGTCGTTTCATAGTGAAATATGCCAATACATCTAAAGGTTTCATGTGTCTTTTGAAGAAGGACACTATGTTCATATGGGATGAGAGAGCTCAGGAATCCTTCGATGCTCTTAAGAAAGCCTTGGTATCAACGCCTCTGTTGAAGCCCCTAAACTACAATAGAGACTCTTTTCTTTATATCGTCACATCCGAAGGGACGGTTGATATGGTCTTTGTTCAAAAGGATGATGAGCTCCATGAGCACGTTTTATACTACCTTAGTCAAAATTTAGTTGGTCCTGAACTCAAATACTCTCACATAGAGAAGCTAGCCTTGGTCATTGTACATGCGGTCCAGAGATTATGACATTATATCTTACTTTGCAAAACTACAGTGGTTGCAGATATCAATACATTTCAATACGTCATTACCAGGAATATCATAGGGGGAAATACAATAAGTGGATTGTTATTTTTCAAGAATTCGATCTTGATTTTGCTTCTATGAAATCTAAGAAATCTCTAGTTTTTGCCGAATTGATGTCATACTTCCCTAGACTGGATGAGGATATTTTTCATGATGATTTGTTCATGGATGAACATATTTTCCTTATCTCATCTTCATACCCCTAGTACATAGATATTCTAATATACATTCAAACCCTAAACATCCCCCAACATCTTTTGATAAATGACTGACGACATATACGTCATTAGTCTAAAAACTACCTTATTATCGATGACACTTTGTATCGTCGAGGAGTGGATAATATTTTTCATTGTTGTTTGAATCTAAAGGAAGCTAAAGTCAGTCTTAATGACTGTCATAGTGGGGCATGTGCTGGTCATTTATCTGGGCTTGTGACAACCCAAAAGATATTGCAAGATGATTATTTCTGGCTGTCAATTTTTAAAGATTGCATTGAAGCGATAAAAAAGTGTCACCCTTTCCAGGTGTTCACTCAGAAAATGTGCTCACACCTAGCCCTTCTTCACCTAGTCATCACCGTCGATCCCTTCACTAAGTGGGGGGTGGATTTTATGGACTACAACCCAGCTTCAGCCAGGGGGAACCATCATATTATCGTGGTTGTGGATTATTTTACTAAATGGGCTGAGGCTATGCTTACCGTTAAATCCTATGGTAATACTACAATTTTTTTTGTATTAAATCATATTATATCCTGATTTGGAATCCCAAAAGATATTGTCACTAATCATGGTAGTCACTTACAGAATGAGATGATGATATATTTAGCATCAAAAGTTGGGTTTACACATGGTCATTCTTCCCCTTATTATCCCCAGGAAAATGTTCAAGTAGAGCTGGTGAATAAATCTCTAAACACCAATTTTCAAAAAACAACCAGCCAGAGTAAATCTGACTGACATGTGATGATTTACCCTGCACTTTAGGAATACTGAACCATAGTAAATACTTCCATCGATTTCTCACCATTTCAATCAGTACACAGTGTGGAGTCGATTCTTCCTATTGAATGTGAAATCCCTTCTCTTAAGTTGGAAATCAAGCTCCTACCTAACACAACCGATCTCAAAGAACACCTTGTACACCTAGAGCACCTTTATGAGTAGCATCCAGATGCCTCTATTGCTATCGAAGAAAATAAAAAATGTGTTAAGGTCCAATACAATAAGTCTGTTTGTCCCCGACAGTATGCTGAGAGTGACTTGGTTCTCCTTTATGACCAAACCAAAGAACCGTTGGGGGTGAGTAGGTTCAACCCCAAGTGGAACAGTCCTTATATCATGCGATGTGTCCTAGAGAAAGGAGCCTACAAATTATAATATTATGAGGGGAATGTGATGGATGAGCCCATAAATGGACTCTACCTTAAAACGTATTACACTTGAGCCCTCAAACTCGGGCGTGACCTTTGTATATTAGTGTATATACTTTTTTTTTTCTTTGTGTCATCGGATTGCTTATTTAGTTTTCCCTTGGTTGGCATATGTCAATAGAATCTTCGGTATACTTAGGATTCGCGGATGGTACCAATCGTCATATGCAGAACATGGATTTTGTCACTTGGGTCATATATTCACCCGAGGGACAACTGGTGTCTTCTGGTGGAATTTGTTTGGAGCCATAGACAAATAATGTGGCTGAGTATAGCACCATTATAGAGATATTACTTGATTCCATTTCACATGGTGTTCGATATTTAGAAGTTCGGATGGACTCCTAGTTAGTTGTATGTCATTTGAAGGACGATTATCGTGTGACAGATCCTACTTTACTCTTATGATTCCTACGGGTATGACTTTTGGAATGATACTTTGAATTTATTACTTATAGTCACATCCCTAGAAGTTATAATCAAGTATCCAATGCATATGCTAATTACATTTTAGATTGGAATTTGTCACATAAATGAGTAGAGAAAACAAATTCATACAAGCATCCATTGTAACATATATAAGTAAAGAAAAAGACCAAAGTTTTTTATATTTCATCCTTTAAAGTCCAAAAAATATGGTGTCATAGTACAAATTGTGTCTCATGCCATCAAAATAAATATATGGTTGGAATTATTGGCTAGATTGCATATTTTGTCGAGTTTGTTGGCCAGATTGTAGAGTTTTCCATTGATGTCAAACTTCTCATTATTGCATTTATGAGTAAGAGTTTGATTTGCATTAGCTGGACTAGCAACTCACTTAACCCAATGAACCGGTGGTCAAAGGCTTAGTTAAAAATGAAAGGAAAAGTGCACTATAAGTTATATCACCAAAGCTCAAATGTTAAGGAAGTTTGCCAGATAAGTAAGACAAAAGTTAATTTTGATAGCTATAGGAACTAATGTACACATGTTAAGGAAGTTTGCCAAATAAGTAAGACAAAAGTTAATGTTGAAAGCTACAACAACTAATGTAAACACTTCTTGACAAAATTTTTGATCTTGATAAGAGAAAGATAAACACAAAGAGAACAAAGTGTGTTCAAGAACTCAGTGATGCGTTTTTAAGTGGAAGAAAAATCCCTAGGTTCACTCAAGCTTTTATTGGAACATATATTCATCATTTGCTGGAAGATAAACATAGAGGTTCATTCAAGATTTTCCTGGAACATCTATTCATCATTTGTTGGAAGAAAAACACAAAGGTTCACTCAATATTTTCCTGGAACATCTATTCGTAATTTGTTGGAAGAAAAACGCAGACGTTCTTTTAAGATTTTCCTGGAACATCTATTCATCATTTGTTGGAAGAAACATGCAGAGGTTCATTCAGGCTTTTCCTGGAACATCTATTCATCATTTGTTGGAATAAAAATGTAGAGGTTCACTCAAGCTTTTCCTAGAACATCTATTCATCATTTGTTGGAAGAAAAATGCAAAGGTTCATTCAAGCTTTTATTGGAACATATATTCATCATTTGCCGGAAGAAAAACGTAGAGGTTCACTCAATATTTTCCTGGAACATCTATTCATCATTTTCCAAAAGAAAAACACAGAGGTTCTTTCAAGTTTTTTCTGGAACATCTATTGACCATTTGCTGGAAGAAAAATATAGAGGTTCATTCACATTTTTCCTGTAACATCTATTGATCCTTTGCTGGAAGAAAAATACACAGGTTCATTCACATTTTTCTTGGAACATCTGTTGATCATTTTATGGAAGGAAAACACAGGGGTAAATGTGTTTGAGACAGTTCAGAGGTTAATAGTTGATCTTCTCCTTAAATGAGAAATGCACAGAGAAGAGGTACACTCTAATATTGCAGATCGTATGGTTGTTTTTTGTCAGTCAATAAACTCTAATATAGATCTAGAAGAAATGCTTGATTGATTGAGCAATTACATCTAAGGTATATGCATTAAATAGTTAAAGGTTGTCTTTGTAATTCAAATATACATTGAGGTCATTATTTATTGCAATGAAGATTATCTACAGATTTGATTTCTAGGTTTATAACAGAGTAAACATGAACAGATTGAGATGATAAGTTTTGGCATTGATAGAGTATGAACAGAGTTTCATTTGAGTAAGATGCATGTTGGTTGAAAACAATAATAGGTTTGGAAAGGATGGAATTGATAGTTACAGGTTTGTTTTCACAGAAAGAAATTAACAAAAGGATATTAACAGTTTAAGAAGAGTGTTTGAAACAAGTTGAAGCCAATACTAAAGGGAGGAAGGGAGGAGCTAGGGAGACTAACTGTCTCATTGCAATTTGAAGCTTGCATTCATGCAATAGAAGTTGTCTTTCAATAGGTGCCGAAGATAAAGAGGCAGTAGCCTCATCTGAGTATTTTCTCAGAAAAAATTTGATGTAACTAAAGTAGCTTGCTTGGTTTACATCCACAAGAAGAAGAAGAGGTTTTTCCCTTTATGGGTTTCCTCATAAATATTTTGTGTTTCTGTCCATTTCATGTGATTGATGGTTACTAATTCATTTTCATTGAGACAAAATATTTATTAGGTTTTAAGATGCATTAAAGAAGTAATCTGTGTTAAAGAGATAAAAGTAAAAATTGTGTATTCAACCAATTCACCCCCCGCCCTCTCAGTTGCTCAACTTGTCCAACAATTGGTATCAGAGAGGGTTACTTCAAAACTTAGTTTAATCACTGGAAGTTTGGTATTTTATGATGGATAAGAAATCTGAATTTACAAAACATGGATTACCTCTATTTGATGGACATAACTATGCCTTTTGGAGTATCAGGATGAAATTGTTTTTGCAAGCTCAAGGAGTAGATGTTTGGAAAGATGTGCTGAATGAATATAGTGTTCCAACAACCATTCCAACAGATGTTGTAGGTAAGAAAATTTATGAAAGCAATTCCAAAGCTATGTATGCAATACTTGGAGGTTTAGCAGGGTCAAAATTTATTAAGGTTATGCACTGTGTGTCAACAAAAGAATTATGGGACAAGCTGAAAAATGTTTATGAGGGAGGTACTAAGGTGAATAATGCTAAGTTACAACCATATAGGAGTCAATTTGAAAGTTTAAAAATGGAAGAATCTGAAGATATAACAACTTATTTCTTTCATATTGATAAAGTATTTAATACCATGAGAGGCCTAGGAGAAGAAGTTAGGAAAGCTAATATTGTACAAAAGGTACTTAGATCTCTACCTGTAAGATTTGATCCAAAAATATCTTCTTTAGAAGAAAGAACTGATCTTGATACTTTATAAATGGATGAACTACATGGGATACTAATAGCATATGAGATGAGGACCTCTAGTGAGAATTCTTCCAGGAAAGAAGCAACTTTCAAGGCAGCAAAGAAGGACAAGAAAAAGGTTGAAGAAGAAACCAACAATTATGGGGATTCAGAAGAGGATATGAAAGAAGCTAATTTTGTCAAAAATCTGAAAAAGGGTACTGGAAAATACAAAGGTAAGATTCCTCTTAAATGTTTTGGTTGTGGTAGAATAGGACATTTTTCTTTGAAGTGTCCTTTCAATAAGCATTCTGATGGTGAAGAAGAAAGCAATAGAAAGAGTAAAGAATACACGAACAAGTATAAGAAGTCTTTTCAAAGAAACTCATATAAAAAGAAAAGTCTATTTATTAAAGATGTTAGTGACTCTTTAGAATCAGATGAAAGTGATGTTGTCTCAGATATAAGACTTTTTATGGCTATAGAAAATCAGAATGATAAAGTTAATGAAGAAGAAGAAGGTGAAGTTGATTTGGAAGCTGAGCTTGTAAGTGCTTTGACTGAACTTAGAAAGGTAAGAAGAGAATGTAAACATTTCAAAGAAGAAATTAAGAATCTTGAAAATGAGATACAAAAATCTAACAAGTTGATAGAAAGCACTGAAACTATGATAATTGATTTAAAGCTCAAAATAAAAGAAGCTAGAGTAACTGAGGAAGCACTAAAAAATTTGTTTATAGAAAAGGAGAAGGAAAATGATGGTCTGAAACTTGAAGTTGTTTCATTAAGAAAGAAGGTAAAAGAAAATAACATGAATGATAACTCAAGGATTTTGAAACAGATGATTAGTAATCAAAGACCAACAAATGAAAAAACTAGAACTGGTTATAAATCTGAGGCTACTAATGCAAGTACTAGTACAAGTTTTGAAAAAGCAGGTACAAGACATACAAATGTGAAAAACACTAGAAAGCAAATGGAATCAATAAATAAAGAAGGAAATCAGACTTCAACAGTACATAGAAGAAGCTATGACAGGTACTGGAACATGTTTGATGGCTATTGTTTATTTTGTTACAAGTATGGACATAAAGCTACTTTTTGCAATGCCTTTTCAAGAAACATAATTTCACATAACAGTCATGACAAATCTAGGTTTGATTATGGAAGAAGGCATGATAGAACCATTCAAAACAATGTGAACAATTCCTATAACAGATTTGATGTTTTAAGGTTTGAGGGTGAATGTCATAGGTGTAATTATTTTGGACAGTTTTCAAGAAGCTGTCCAATGAACTTTCAGAAATCTTCTAAACTTAATTATGCTAATCTGAAAGATAGAAGGTGGAAAAAGAAAAGTGACCATTTAGAATCTGAAAAATGCACTCTAGCTTTATCATGCATGGAGAAATGACCTAAAGATTCTTACTTTTTACCATCATCCCATGCCTAAACCCCCATTACTCATATGTAAATACAAGGCTCAAGAGATTAAGTTGATGTACCTTATTTTTCATGTTTGATGTTGATCCATTTTCGCGCTTGGTCGTTCTTTGACTGCAACTCTCCTCCCAATGCTGACCTGCATTCAATAAAGACAAACAAAGAAATCCACATGCATTTGATCTATGAACTAACGGGTTAGATATTTAGTCAATCGTACAATCAATATTCCAATAATGACAATCTCATATGGCGGGACGGGAAAAGCAATTCTTTTATTAACTTCACAATGATACCTTACAATGATAAAGTTGGCTACTGCACCTCGATCCTGGTCCTGGGCTCTTCTTCCACTATCTTCCAACTTCTTTGCTCTATCCTTCTCTTTGCATAAGGATGGCTAAAGGTTGGGACATAGGGAATGCTTTTTTGGGTATAGTTTCTTTACTATGATTCTCCTCCCAAATGGGACCCCTACCCCTTCTTTTATAGGCTAGAAGAAGCTAGGTATTTGGTCGAATGTCCGGTCATGCATGGCCGAAAGGTTTGGTTAACTTACCCAAAGCTGTGTGTTCCGTTAGCAACTTTCCTTTTTCGTGCTTTTGTAGGTACACACAGGTTGTCTTGGGTCAGCTAGCGTGTACATGTGTGCAGTAATGTAGCAGGGCGCGTGGGCCTTTATAAAAGGGGTTTTTAAGAAGAGTTGTTTCAACTTGTTCAGTAGTGTTTTGGCAAAGAAGGAATTTGAGATGGCCTGATGCCAACTAAGCATGTCTGGTGAAAATTAGGGTTATAACAGATTCCCCCTAATGTGCGAGGTCAGAAGAGCATCTGATGGTCGAAATACATTAACAATATTCACCGATGTGCCGAACAAGTGAGCCCATGGACCAGAAATCGGGAGGTGTCGTCTGCAAAATAATAATTGTCTCATCGAGGCGGGCATACCCATGCTCAGGATAAAATAAAATCATGGCTACCAATCAAATACATTGTAGATCCATGTCATATAACTATATAAAGTGTAGCCGTGAACAATACACAACGAAGCTACATCTTGAAATCAAAAAGATATACATGTAGAGTATCCATATTCTAGAAGCTGATAAGGCCTGATGGTTGGAGATGAGGTCTTCAGAGCTCGAGTAGCAACTTCAAAATCTTCAAAACTCTAGTGGGAGTGTAATATGAGTGTACGCCTTCACTACCCAGAGGTCTTCAACGACTCATCAGTCATGGACTAGAGAATCTTGATGATCGGACTGAAGGCTTCATTGATTTCAAACAAAGACTTGATTGGACATTCAGGATGGTCGGGCATGAGGGCAAGAGACAAACTACAGAGGGGTCGACTCAGGCTTGGTAAAAAATTCCCTTGGACAATAACATGACAAATGATGAGACTCAGGCAACATGGCATTAACATAAGTTTATGAGGCAGGCGTTACCCATGAGTTTGGTCATCATGATGATGTATTGATGATGGTGTACTCAGGCTCCTCATAAGAACTTTCTCCTGAGAAAAGTTATGTTCATATCTTCCCAGAAAACTCATTTTTGAAGAGAGTTTGCAGGCTACTAGTATCCCAGGGTGTGAGAATGACACATTCTCGTAGGCTTCCTTAAGCTGGGGTGCGAACTTCTCGCACTGTGTAACATAGCTAGGGTGCGATCCTTCTCTAAAGCATGGAAAAGGATGAATTCTCGATGTTTGTAGAAGGGAATATTCTAGAAGAATGGGTTGGCATTCGAATGGTTATCCTTGTACTGGATTCCCTAATATTGTGGGATCATTCTTATCTAAGTAACCATCTCATTCTCTCCTATATATTGAGGGAATTCTCATGGAAAAGGTTAATCAAGATTCATTGGAGAATTGGTGAAAGAATTGTGTGTAGGACTTAGCTTGAACAAGAGCTTGGAGACTCTAGCAAGCCTATCAAGAGGATTTGATCTTCTTCATACAAGGATTGAGCAAGTGTGTGTGTTGGAGCCAAGAGCCATCGAAAGGAAGCTTGCGACATCAAGGCAATCAGGTTGTAATCTTTACTTTCAATCAATATGATACAGTGGCATGTCCCTTTCCCATAAAGCTATTCTCACTTTATTGTGTAATTCCTTGATCATACACATAAGTTGACAGTTGAATATATTTTTCTATCTTCACTTTGGTTGGTTTGTGTTGTCTTGGTCTTGAACTCACGAGAGCACTGGAGAGAAGCGGGAGTAACAGAGACCCTAGGAAGCGATATAAAGGTATGTTACTTGTTCCTTCCTACTAGCTAATTCAATGGTCAAAACTTAGGGAAAGAGTCATGTCCTGTCCTATTTTGTTCTAGATCTAGGTGGATCTAGGGAGATCTGTTAGTGTCCGCACCTACCGATTAGTCCGATAACAAAATTAGCGAGTCCACTGGGGAACCATCCCATTTTCTTTGTGGATTTTGATATTTTTCCATGGCCATTTTCTCTTGTTTTAATTTTCTCCTTTCATATCAATCTCTAAGTCTTCAAGATACCCTGATAGACCCTCTGGGTCTAGAGGCCTCTTTAAATTTTGTGTCTTTTTCCAAAAATTTGCTTGGTTTCAGAGGTTCTCGCACTGCACTCCATAGTAGCTTGCGGGAACATACTGAGTTCACACCCTATCTTTAGGTTCAGTGCGAGGTTCTCGCACTCTGCTCAAGGGCCACCTACGAGAATCACTCATTCTCGCATTGTGTAACACTCTCAGCCTGTGAACCCATTTTTTTTTAAATTTTGGATTTAAGTTTTTGCATATTCAACTGCTCAGGTCAGTTTAGGTGCATCTAAAGAGTTTCTTGGACCATTGATTGATGTTCTTATTGTCTTCATTTTCGTGGGCGAATAGTCTTAGGATTTCAAAGGCTCTTCCTGTCACTTGTTCTTGATTTTCGTTTCTTGACTTTTCTTGGAAAAACCATACTCTCTAATATCGGAATCTGAGTGTGCTTGTTTGGTTAAGGACCGACGATCGGTTGAAAGTTGAGTTTCTTGGTCTTTATCATTTGTTTATTGTTTGAAATATCACTTTTCTTTTGCGATTGAAAAGACTATATTGGTTTTCTTCTTATTTTTGTTTTCATTGAAAGAGTGGTTTGGGTTTTCATCATCACTTGTTCATTGGTTTTTTATTTTCTGTACTCTCACCATTATGGTGTAGGTCCTTTTTGAAAAGTGAACAAAGTTTTTCTTTCAAAAATCATTTTCGTTTTCAAAAACATTGAAAATCCATTGTTGAAATTATTGAAAAAGAAACAATAGAGAATTGTTATTGATGCATGATTTGTTGCATTTGCATTTTAAAGGAAATTGTGTTTTGTAGTTCACGGTTTGTTACATAAAACTTCTCTCTCCCTCCCATACATAGGATTCATTGAACGAAAATCGATATATTTTTCATTCTCATCCATGCATCATTGGGTCATAGTCATACAACATAAGTTTCATCTCCGTTTCCTTTGAGTAAACAACAACTCTTAATAACACTGTGCAATTGTAAAATTTACCTAGTAACTCTTTTCTAGGGCTCTATTACACCAACATTTAGCTAGGCTAGTGCTTTGGAGTAGGAAGAGAGATACACTCTCCAAAACACAAAACACACATAGCATCTTGTGTTAAGGAGTGTTAAATTCCATTTGCAACATTTTGTCTTGGGAAGCCCTTCTCACACAAGGGTCAAACACGAGGTCGCATTGATATTGACAGAGTTACTCACCTTGCTTTGTTGATATCGGTGTAGAGATTGCATGTATTACGGGGATCACTGGGAGGTATACCCACAATGATGAGTGGAAGCCTTTTGAGTTGATTTTGGGCTAGATACCTTGCCCTTGCGTGTGGATCGGACTGTTAACTGTCCCCCCAGGCTTTATTGTTATTGGTGGTAACCTTAGTAGCCTATCTTTCTAGGTTCTTACACGAGGTGACTGTGAAGGGGAAAGTCTTCATGGTACCTGGAATTGACATTGACCAAACTCACTCAGACTCCTTGGAGGGTATACCCACGATTATGTGTGGGAGCTTGCACCAGGGTGTAAGTCTGTTAAGTAGGTCATCAGCGTAACTTTTCCACCCTATCCCAGCCCCTTCTCGTTTCATTGTTACGACGTTGGATTTCATCACCAACTAGTGATTTCGGAATTAGAAGGTCTTGTTTGCTTGGTGTTGCTTCCTAGATTTTCTTTACTAGCGCATGTTGTTTGTTTCTCGAAGTTGACCATAAGATTTTCTTCGTGAAGTTTGTAACTCGTTTACAATAGCTCCTCCATGTCATTCACGTAGAATGAAGGGTTTATCTCTAGAGCATCTGGAAGGTTCTCAACCGTTGCCTACAAGTACACCTGAGGGCTCTCCTCAGCAAAGTGAAGTCACAGTCATCACCACGCCCCAAGTGGAACGCACTGACTCTCTAGAACATTTTCGAATTACAAATACTCGAGAGGACTTTCGACTTCACCCTGATTCTAAGCGACCGTTTATGCGACTGAATTCTTCTGGAGAAGTAGTTGTTACATCTTCTGGATCACCAGTTGGACCCTTTCCAGGCATAGAAGGCCAAGATCTTTTTTGGTCTACAGGTGTTTTCCGACGAGACCTTTTTGGTCCAGGTTCACCTATGATTTCTGAAATCAACCCACCTGTGATTTCTGAAATCTCTAGTCCAAAGACAGTACCGTTGACTACCGCTTATCACTTTACCATCCCTATCGAAATGGCCCATCTCACAGATACTACGAGTGTTCCCACCGGTTTTTTTGCGGTTAGTCTTACTCCCATCAACACACCACGAACGCCCAACATCACTCCGACATTACCACCTGGATACCATGCGTTGAATGCTTCCATTCCTACTCCTACGCAAACTCCATCCGTATCTCCTGGTGGTCCTTCTTCTTCTTGGCACTCTCTTCCTGGTTTTATTCCAACACTCCATAAATTTCCTTTTGGAGGAACTTCTTCGTCTTCCACTGGAAGTCTTAATCCTAGTGGTGATATTCCGTCATTCCCTCCAAATTACAAGATTCGATTTGGTGGACAATTTTACCAAGGTGGTATGACTCAACCCCCTCTCAGCGGGAAAATTCCTTTTGGAACGAAAATCCCAATTGGAACACAACCCCCAATTGGAAAACCACCTTCGATGGGAGGACCGACCCCACCTTATGGGAAAAACATACCTTTGTCCTTGGCCCAGTATTGGAATCAGTGGATACAACATCCTCCTCAATCGAATGGGGGGCAACAGTTTCCAACTACGTCTGTAATACCACCTAGTGTGGGCCAACCATATCCAGGTTTGTTCAATCCCATTTGGGGGGTGAATGCTCAAACTCAAGCCCCTGTTCCAGGGTACAATCCTCTGAGCTACTATCCTCCTTAACCACCATCAAATCTGCCTGGGTCTTCACATTATATGCAGACTTCTTATGGTCCTACTGGTTTGCCGACATGACTTCCTCCCCAAAGCCACCAGTACCCACAGGTGAATCGACAGTTACCCTTCATAGCCACTTTGGATCTTCCAGATTTGTCAAGGATTTTAAATGATCCAACTCGTCACTCTCCCCAATGGCCTGCTATTCCAGCCAAGCTACCATCGGACATTCCCAAATTCGACGAAAAAGTAGGAGAGGACCCAACCAATCACGTTATGACTTTTCACCCATGGTGTTCATCCAACTCGTTGATGGATGACTCTATTCATTTACGTCTTTTTCAACGAACTCTCACAGGTTCTGTTGCAAAGTGGTATATCGAATTGACACAAGGTTTCTTCTCTGACTTCAACACCCTAGCTATGGCTTTCCTCACACACCACCAGTTACCGATTTGTTATGAAACGGGGACCGAGATTTTGACTTCTTTCAAATAGGACAAGGCCACTCATATATCCGATCACATTCATGAGTGGTGACGGAAACGACGTCTTATTAAACTCGAACTCCCCGATCAGTTGCTGGCAGAATGGTTCACCAAATCATTTGTGAATGACATCGGTCGTGACATTTCCATGGGTGGAGTGGTCACAGAAGAACAGGCTATAAGTCGTGCTCAATATCTTGACCTCGTTTACTCACAAACGGATACCCTTTACGATTTACTACCTGATTTACCTCCTTCCTCCACTTCCACAACTTCAACTACTCCAGCTACTTTGCATGTAGCTGACGATGTGATTGGTACTTTCCAGGTCCAATCACATTCCGCCTCAAGCACAAACCCCAAACCTGCTTCTTCTAATGTTCAAAATGCTCCATCTCCTGCCCCTCCCGCCGGGAAGACTTCTGAGGTAAATGAAGTCTAATCTACCCCAGCCAGTAAAAAAAAATCTAAAAAGGGGAGAGGTAAGAATAAGGAAGGAAAAAATAATTCTCAAGCAGAAAAAACCAAAACTACCCCTGTTGATGATCGGGATAAGCACAAACCTCGATACCCTTGTCTTATCTGTGGTGATGATCACTACACGAAGAATTGTCCACGAAGCGTCGACGTCACTAAGTTCCTTCAAGGATATCCAAAACCACCTGCTCCGATCGTTTTGTCCCAACCCTTCCTGTCTCAACAACAGGCTCAGTTGGTCATTCATGGCCAACCCTCCTCTTCTACTCCATCATATGTTTTGATGTGTACTGGCAATTCAAATCAGACCGACGTTACACTCACTACTCGAGCCAAAGATTATTCTCCCTCTAAAGAGAAGGTTTATGATCTACCACCTTCCTTGGTACAACCCTCTCCCGCGACTCCTTCTACCAACAATCCTCTTCATCTCGAATGACCGAGCCTCGACACAGTTCTACGACCCCCCCCAAAGGGCGTCGTTTGGAAATCGACTTTCAATCCTCATGCTCGTGCGGCCCAAAACTACAACATTGTTGAAGATCTGGCCCAAGCACCTTCTGCGATGTCAACCCTTGAAGTCCTTCAAACTTGTCCCGCACAACGAAAGGCACTGTTACAAGCTATCGGTGGAATCGATCCGACGGATACGAATTTAATAATCTTTGACTAGGAAGATCACATTCCAAGGTTACCCCCTCAACTTGCGTTCCATATTCAAGTGATTGTCTCTGACAAAAACATTTGCCGAACCGTTATCGATGAGGGTGCCTCGACATGTGTTACGTCTCTTGGTTGTTGGAAAGCTATTGGCTCTCCTTCTTTGAATGAATCCCATAACACTCTTAAACCCTTCAATGGCTCCGATTTTAAGCCCTATGGTGTCCTTTCTTCGTTGCCCATCACGTTAGAAGGAAAGATGGTCCAAGTCGACGTGGAAGTCTTTGATGCTCCCCTTGATTATAATATTCTGCTTGGCCGAAGTTGGATCGATTACATGCGCGCAATTGTGTCAACCCTTTTCCATGTGGTACGTTTCCCACATCAAGGTAAGGTTGTCACCATCGACCAACTAGCCTTCTTCAATTCCGATACCCGTACTGGAAATGTACCGTTTATCACTAAAACCCCACCGGGTTATGAGAACGTCGGTGTAGGCATTCTCAAGGACTCTTCGTTAATGGGTACTTTCCCCATTCCACCGCCCGATGTTCCACGCTAGTTTGTTTCTTCCATCAACATGATCTCCACCTTGCCTCACGAAATTCCTGTGTCTCACGACCCCTGGATAGTACCTGACCCTGGAGATCATCTTCGTTACGACGACGCAATGCCGTTAAGTCCAGTCGAATCCGCCTATTAGGCCATTCAATAGACAATGCCTTCTACCCCCTCTCTTGATGAGTTGTCTCTTGATCCTTTTTGTGTTATTTTTCCCACTAACAAGATGATCATGTCCATCATGGAGGACACCCCTTGGGACAATGGACATCATTGTTCCATCCTCTTTCTGGAGCAACATACCATTGAGAACTATCAACGGATCTCGACCCCGTCGATCGTTTTCGTCATCTCCACTTTTCCCGAATCTGCACACGATGTGTTTTTCAAAGGGAACTTAAGCTATATCTCACCCACTATTCCCCTTGACATATCCATCAAACTTGGGATTGTCAAAAATGTCCATATCGGAGCTTCGTGTTCTTCTGACGAAGTCGTCACCTACACATCCCTTTTCAAAGAGTTTCGTGATATCTTCACATGGAGCTATGAAGAAATGTCGGGTATCGACCCTGAGATTGTGATACATGAGATAAAGACATACCCCGACGCTAAACCTGTCCGACAACGCCTTCGTCCAGTTCACCCACATAAAGCGGTTGCTATCAAGCTCGAAGTCGAGAAACTTCTTAAAGTTGGATTTATTTATCCAGTGTCTCTCACGGATTGGGTTTCCAATATTGTCCCGATTGACAAGAAACAAGGCACAATTCGTGTATGCGTTGATTATAGGGATATCAACAAAGCTTGTCCCAAAGACAACTTTCCTACCCCCTTTGTCGATCAGATTGTCGATGACTGCGCCAGAAGTGAAATCTTCTCTCTCATGGATGGTTTCTCCGGGTATAATCAAATCAACATTGTTCCCGAGGATCAACATAAGACTGCTTTTATTTGTCCTTGGGGTACTTTTGCCTATCGAAAACTTCCTTTCGGTCTCAAGAATGTTGGCGCAACTTTTCAACGCGCTATGTCTTACGCGTTCCATGATATCAAGAACATAGTTAAACTATATTTGGACGATTTACCCGCTCACTCAATGTGCCAAGTCGATCACCCAACCCACCTCCGAGCCATTTTCATTCGCTGTCAGTTCTACCGTATACGTTTAAATCCTTATAAGTGCATTTTCTGCGTGGAATCCGGCCGCCTTCTCGGTTTTATCGTTTCACGTCAAGGGATCCGAGTGGATCCTTTAAAGGTTGAGGCGATCATTAATCTCCCTCCTCCTTCTACACTTCGCCAGTTGCAAAGTTTGCAGGGGAAAGCAAAATTTCTTCGTCATTTTATCCCAAATTATGCCGAGATAACTCATGGATTTACGTGGCTCCTCAAAAAGGATTCAGAGTTCGTCTGGGATACCATTGCTAAAAATTCTTTTGAAGCCTTGAAATTGTCCCTAACATGTGCTTTGCTTCTCTTTCCACCCGATTACAGTCGCGATTATTTCCTCTACCTTGCTGCCTCGGATTACACCATTGGTATGGTTCTCGTCCAATAGGATGATGCTAATGACGAACATGTTATTTACTACTTAAGTCGAAGTCTAACGCCTACTGAAATTAAGTATTTACATGTCGAAAAACTGGCCTTGGCTTCCATTCAAGCCGTCCAACGCTTCCGGCACTATATCCTCTTGCGCAAAACTACAATGATTTCTCACTGCAACCCTATGCAACACATTCTTACCCATCAATTGCTAGGGGGATAATACTCCAAATGGATTGTGATTCTCCAGGAGTTTGACTTGGAATTCGCACGTGCCAAGTCCAAGAAGTCCTTAGTTTTTGCTGAGTTGATATGCGACTTTCTGCAATGGACATAGTAGCAGCGGATTCATTACCCGATGAATCTCTTTTCCTTATTAGCACTGATGATCTTTGGTATGGGGATATCATTATATATCTCCAAACCCAGACTTTCCAGCCAACTTTGTCTAGTACTGACCGACGTCGCATACGCTATCAAGCTTGTCAATACATTATCCTCGGGGATACTCTTTATCGTCGGGGGATTGAATCTGTTTTTCGACGTTGCCTAACGTTCAACGAAGCTGAGAAATATCTGAATGACTGCCATTCTAGAGCATGTGGTGGTCATATGTCTGGGTATGCTACTGCCCAGAAGATCTTACGAGCAGGGTATTTTTGGCCTTCTTTGTTTAACAACTCCATAATCGCCATGCTTGCCAGACCTATAATCAGAAGATACGGTCACATCCTGCTCCTCTTCACCCTGGGGTCTCCGTTGGTCCCTTCGTGAAATGGGGCATCGATTTCATGACATGTCACCCTCACTCAGCCGGGGGGCATGGTTACATTATTGTAGCCATTGATTACTTTACGAAATGGGTTGAGGCGATGCCGACATTTGACAACACTGGAAAGACCACAAAATTATTCATTTTTAATCACGTCATAGCTCGTTTTGGTGTTCCCCAAACTATCATCACTGATCACGGTAGCCACTTCAGAAACTTCATGATGTCTGAACTTACTGAAAAGTTGGGTCTTCACCATGATAACTCAACGCCCTATTACCCACAAGCCAACGGCCAGGTCGAAGCAATTAAAAAAGTTCTCATAACTATGCTCCGACGAATGATAGGGATTCATAAAACAAGTTGACACACAATGTTTTTTTCGACATTGTGGGCTTACCGGACATCCATCAAGTCCGCTACTGGGTTTATACCTTTTCGGTTAGTCTATGGTTTGGAAGCTATTCTCCCAATTGAATGTGAGATACCCTCTTTAGAACTAGTTGTTGAACTCCTACCAAACACTTCTGCTGAGGAAGAACGTCTATTGTATCTTATGCGATTAGACGAAACTCGACGTGATGCTACCCTTGTTATAGAAGCTCAGAAGAAACATGTCAAGGCCCAATACGACAAACATGTCAAGCCTCATGTTTTCTCCGAAGGAGATCTCGTTCTCCTCTATGATCAAGATCGAGATATGCTAGGAGCTGGAAAATTCGAAGCCATGTGGTGAGGTCCTTATATCGTTTGACGAGTTTTGGAAAAAGGAGCTTATGAGTTAGTAGATTACGATGGTATCCCTTTGAGTGAACCCAGGAATGGTTTGAACTTGAAGAAGTACTATGCATAAAATCATCTGTGCACGAGTACTTGTATTTTTATTGTATCATACTTCTTGTGTGTTACTGTAAGCTTACTTTTGTCGTTATCTGGTCTCTACCCTTATGTGACATTGTGTTTGATTTCTAGATGTCGGAGTCTTCGCTACCCTATATTGGCTTCACGGATGGCGCTAGTCGTAGTACTTAGAACCTTGCTTCCGGTGCATGGGAAATTTATGCCCCTACAAATGAACTTGTTTCCTTACGAGGTGTGTGTCTCGATCGTGCAACCAACAACATTGCAAAGTATAGCACCGTTATTGAATTATTGGTTGATGCTATCTCGCTCAGAATTCGTCATTTGGTTGTGTGACTCGATTCGCAGCTTGTAGTACTACAGTTAAGTAATGTCTATACTATTCGAAGTACTACTTTGTTACTGGTGTATTTGCGAATTCGCCTCTTGGAATGTTATTTTGATTACATCGAATATCAAGTACATATTCCTAGATGTCTAAATACATTAACAGATGCATTGGCTAACTATGTTTTAGACAAACATTTGGATCATTTATAAATCAATCACATCAATTTTCACACAATACAAGGTAAACCGGTAGAATCTATTTGTATATATAACGATCAAAAGAGTTTTTTACAAAAAAAATTGTCCAAAGACCAAAATGTCAAAATCCTAAGCTCATAGCTTCTACAAAGTGATGTCATGGATGACGTTCACAGTAACACACGACTGCCCGGGCAACTCTACGAAGCAATCGACTCATGGCCTCTGACACTCCTATGGTATGATGTTGATCGCGTCGTGGAACCTCTCCAAGAGGCATATCTGGAATATCTATTGTCAAACCCTCTAGGTTTTGTTCCACCGCTTGATAATCCCCGGCTTCCCATTGTGGCACTTGCGCCACTTCTCCTCGCCACTGAATGGGAGAAGTACCAGGAGGTCGGTAAGATCCAACATCTGTGTCATCAACAACAATTTTGTATTTAGTCTTTGGACGACCATATAAAACAAAAAAACATTTGAATATGAAAAATTCACAAAAAAAATTGAATATGAAAAATTCACAAAAACATTTAAAAAGGAAAAGAATGTGTGTACTTCTTACCAAGTTCCCCCCATTGAGCATCCTCTGGCAGCACTAAGTCCGGATCTCCTTGGAAATCCAACCTGGCATAAGCATAATCATCAACCATCAACATTTGTGGTTGAAGCTAGTCAAAGAAGGTATCATCATACTTGATGATCGGTCCTGCTACGTGTCGGGCCATGAGCTGACACCATCTCAGCATTCTTGGATCCATGGGAGCCGGTAAATACCACTCCACCTGCAACCTCAGTAATGGAACCCTATCGAGAAAGAAGGACACTAACAAATATCTGTACCTGAATTACTTCAGGTTGCCTCGTCTACATTTGGTCAACTCTCTTTTTATACTACGAAGCACAACATCTGCCTAGTTAAAAACCCGAGGTTCAGTACACTCGATGGCATACTGAAAGTAACTCTGTAGTGCCATGTGAGGAGAAGAACTCCCAGCGATCCGAGCTATGGTGAATAGGATAGTACAGAGGGTCAAATCCCGTACTTCCCAAATCGATACTTTCCCTTTCTTCCTTTCTGTCTCGGGAACACAGTGTAAGCGACAATACTCACTCATGGGCAACCCACCACCTCTTCTACCAGTCAGGATCACATGGTACCCCTATCGTGACAGTCCAGTCAAGAAGTAAATGTCCTCAATATCTAAGGATAGTGTGTGGACCCCCACATGAAATACTTGTTGATCAGGATCCCACATACGCACAAGGTGCTCTAATAACCTGACTTGGGCCCTCATGCCCGGGATACGAAAGTACTTCAAAAGGCCACAGTTTCTTAAAGCAACAATAGTGGGTGGATGATTTCCGACAATGGCATTTTCTTCTTCGTGCTCCCTTTCACGCCATTCAAGAACTATTTTGATGGCCAATTACCTGCATAAGAAGCACAAAAAGAGGATTAGCAACTCTATTCATGAATTGGTTCTTTTTTATTGAGTAAATTCTTAAAAAAAAATTGTGCTTTGTGGTTCTCGCAAGTGCCCTTTGGGCACAGTGCGAGAACCTCGCAGGCTGTTGTGGGCTCACCTATGAGAATCACCCATTCTCGCAGGTCCCGTGTGTAAATTCTAACCTTGTACAATATCTACTGCAAACTGATATTCAGAAAAGAACAGAAAAGATACAATGGCAAATACAAACATTACACAAATATTTTTCACCTGGAAACCCAAATCGGGAAAACCACCATATATTATATTCATACATTGTGTTACATTGTTTACAAAACAATATACATATAGGAGCCAGCGGCATCCAAAAACGTTAACCCAATGACATGGATTAGTCCAAAACCCTAATTCCTTAACCGAAAATAGAAAACCATCGGCAAAAAACCATGTGTCGAAAAACCACCTAATATCATGTGGTCCCGGAAATATGTGGTCCCAGAAATATGTCGTCCCGGCGAAAATATGTCGTCCCGAAAAAAAAAATTCAAGGGCGCTGCCCCCGAACCCCCTGCACCCCTCTGCGCGCCCGGTGTAGACGCTCATACACTACTACTTGTGCAAATAATATAACACATACCCAACACCGTGTAGCCCACCTGCGAGAATGACTGAGCGCAAGTAGGGCTCATAAAATCAACTCAAAAAATGAATTTTAACCAATGAAAATGAAAAATAAAACCATGAAAGAGTAGAAGATAAATATCCCACCTCACTGTCACTGACGACTCGCCGAATGGACATTCGTAACTCCCGCAATCTGACGCCGAACTTCGAGGGTAAAAGAGGGGTTTTTGAGCTCAAATAGTGGAAAAGTGAAAATGATATGGTAAAACGAGTTTTACTCCTTTATATTTACTTTTACCATGTTATTTGGCTTTTTATGATTATTTATCTATTAAACCCTAATCCCTAATGTCCTTTTGAGTGTAACTTTTGTAGGCGTAACAACTTCGATGTTCATGTACAGGGATGCAGATGTATTTTTTCTTTGTCATCGCATGTTTTGATTATTTTTTATGGTTTTTGTATAAAACCTCGAGCGTGGTCTTTGTCCGTTCTCGCGCTCGAAAATACATGAGAACACGATCGAGCATACTTTTATCACTTTTTCGGGCTCAACAAGGTTATACGAAAAAGGAACCCCCCTGGAGTCCTCTTTAAGTTCTTTTCAGACTCTCTAAACATGAAAAGATAGCCGAGCGACCTTGCTATTTTCACACTCGATAAAGTATCTGAAGAAAGCATCTGGTGAGCGATAATTTATCTCTTTTTCCGTCTCATCGGACTACTTTTACGAAAAAGGAACTGAGAGAGTTCTCTTTTAAGTGTTTTTCCAGACTCTATAATCATGAAAAACCTTCGAGTTTTCTATCTTTGGACTCGTTAAACAAACATCGACAGACCCATAATGGGACCAAACCACTCCTTCTTAGGGTTCGTTAAACATACTCTGAAGGACTTATCTGAAGGATAATCTTATATCAACAAGCATATGTTATCCTCCTCAAGCTTGCGTAAAAATAAAGAGGTACTCACCGAAAATGGTGGGGGAAAATTTGGGAGAGGTATATGTTATCATCTTCGTATTGATTGGCAGTAAGTGTCACTCTTGAACATGACACCCCCTATTCATTATATTTGAAGCCAGTTTGGGAAATCTATTTGTCTCTCATTCGATTTGCTACAAGGTCATTCCCTGTGTCGTCTTTGAGTCAATGTTTCCGAATCATTGGTCGTGTCGTTCATATGTTCAAGAGAAGTCCATCTGAAACCTCTATTGAGTCATCCATCTGAAGCTGTCCATTCTCTCCATGTTGGCCTTTCCTGTGTCCAGTTCAATTTAAATCATACTCTGTTTCACCTTCAAAATCTGTTACTCATTTCGTGTCATTAATGGGGGATACATCAAGGCCCTCTTGTGACGAGTTTTGTTCCGTCGACTTCAGCTCATTATCCAGAATCAAGACTTAGAAATTCTTTGGTACCTTGGAGCTTGCATGCCTCAATGGCAGGTTTCCTTGCTTTCGACAGTGGGTTTTCATCATTGACCCCTGATCGAAATATTCCATCAGATGTTTGACTTCCACTCACTCATTCACACTCGATGGATTGTACTAGAGTACCTTGGGAGTCATTGACATCAATGGTGATTTCCCTCGCACTTGTTAACGGTTTCATCAATGACCGGTAATCATGTGGTTTATGCCATGTTCGACTTCAACACATGTAATCACATGGTTAGATTCGTACTTTTGGGCGACAAGATTGAAGAGCTTGGATATCATCTCTTTGTCCAGGTTGCAATGGAGTATGTATAATTTGTGACACATAGATCCACTATGTATGTCTCGTGGCTATGACGTCTTAATTTGAAATTTCTCGCATAGATCCACAATGTATTCCTAGTGGCTATGCTATATTTTGACGGCATGGATCCACAGTGTATGATTGGTGGCCATGACCCATGTCTACAATTGTCATCCATCTGTGATTTGAGTATGGGAATGCCTACCTCAGAATTGATATATATGATATTCTGCAGATGCTTGTTTGTTCGCAGGTTTCCAATTAGGTGTGCTCCTAGTTTCTGACACACACATGCAGCTTACAAAGTCTTTCGGCTGTCACTAGTTGCGGCCTCATACTTTGGGGGGAATTTTTTTACCCATGATTTTGGTCATCATGATGATGTATTGATGATGGTGTACTCAGGCTCCTCATAAGAACTTTCTCCTGAGAAAATTTATGTTCATCTCTTCCCAGAAAACTCATTTTTGAAGAGAGTTCGCAGGCTGCTAGTATCCCAGGGTGCGAGAATGACACATTCTCATAGGATGCCTTAAGCTGGGGTGCGAACTTCTCGCACAGTGTAACATAGCTAGGGTGCGAACCTTCTCTAAAGCATGGAAAAAGATGAATTCTCGATGTTTCTAGAAGGGAATCTTCTAGAAGAATGGGTTGGCATTCGAATGGTTATCCTTGTACTGGATTCCCTGATATTGTGGGATCATTCTTATCTAAGTAACCATCTCATTCTCTCCTATATATTGAGGGAAATATCATGGAAAAGGTTAAGGAAGATTCATTGGAGAATTGGTGAAAGAATTGTGTGAAGGACTTAGCTTGAACAGGAGCTTGGAGACTCTAGCAAGTCTATTAAGAGGATTTGATCTTCTTCATACAAGGATTGAGAAAGTGTGTGTGTTGGAGCCAAGAGCCATCGAAAGGAAGCTTGCGACATCAAGGCAATCAAGTTGTAATCTTTACTTTCAATCAATATGATACAATGGCATGTCCCTTTCCCATTAATCTATTCTCACTTTATTGTGTAATTCCTTGATCATACACATAAGTTGATAGTTGAATATATTTTGCTATCTTCACTTTGGTTGGTTTGTGTTGTCTTGGTCTTGACCTCACCAGAGCACCGGAGCGAAGCGGGAGAAACAAAGACCCTAGGAAGCGATATAAAGGTACGTTACTTGTTCCTTCCTACTAGATAATTCAATGGTCAAAACTTAAGGAAAGAGTCATGTCATGTCCTGTTTTGTTCTAGATCCAGGTGGATCTAGGGAGATATGTTAGTGTCTGCACCTACCGATTAGTCCGATAACAGCAGGAGGCAACACAAACTCTCCATATGTTTGGAAAAATAACCAAATGGAGGAGGAAACAACTCAATGTAGCAGGAACAACTTCCTAAGGTCATATTAAATCCTAGGGTTTGACAAACAAATGAACATATGTGCTTTATCCAAGGGCTACTCATTGTGCTGCCAATAAAAAGAAAATACTTCTCCCTTCCTCTTTTTTGGGTATATTTGAATTTTTTTGTCTTTTTCAATAATTTTGGAAAAAGAATAAAAGAATGTTACATTACAAAGGAGGAATGAGTGTTGCAAACATACTAGTTCAAGGTGCAGGGATAAGACTGATGTTCAGAGTAAGGACACTTGGGAAAAATCCTCCAGGGGCCAAAGGTGTCAAGACGCAAAGGCAAAGTGCTACAAGGCTTATGTATAAGGCATGCTTCAAATGGTTCAGTTGAGAGCAACATGGAGTCGACATTAGGCCAAAGACGCAGGTATGCAAATGCGATTAATAAAACACACAATGGTAACATCCTTCGATGTAAGTTTAACAAGCCCAGAGAAGGTAAGATCGACGGTTTTTCATATTTAGAGAGTCTGAAAAATGTAAAAGGAAACTCCACTAGGGTACCTTTTTCGAAGGTAGTCTAGTCGGTTCGAAAAATCGGTAAATTAGCACTGAAAATACATCTATTCAAATTCATTTTAACGATTGTGATAAATACAAGATCACTCGACCATTTTTTCATTTTTAAGGATTTTGAAAAAAGATTAACTATGGACTCTGTCAGGAATGTTCTTCTGGACCATTTTAACAAGTGTGAAAGAATAAGGTCACTCGACAATATTTTCAATTTTAGGGAGTCTGAAAAGAGATTAACTATGGACTCCGTGGGGGTTCCTTTTTTGTACATTTTGTCCCTCAGGCCCGAAAAAGGGTTAAAATAATACCTGGGGGTACTCTTCTAGAGACCTAAAGTTCCTTAGAGTATACCTTTGTTCGTACGGTTGACCATCCGGACCGAAAAAGGGGTAAACTACCGCCAGATAGACGTGACTTCGAATTTCAGTTTAACGAGCCTGAAAGGCCACAAGATCGCTTGACAATATTTTCATGTTTAGAGGGTCTGAAAAGGGCTTAAAAGAAGACCCGTTATGTTTTTTGGGAGTCCCGAGGGTGAGGTCAAGAGTGAAAAGGAATCATGCAAATGAATCTCAAACTCGTAATCAGGAAAAACAAAAAGGAGTCCTGAGCCTACATTCATTAGTGACAGCATGGACACCATAACGTAACCAGGATCTACCTAGGGCATCCATGTTCTGGTAAGCTCTACCACCAAATCGCGACACTTCTAAAGTAGCAATTATGGTTCTGTGTCGCAACCTGATGGGATCGATCCTATGGCAAAGGGATAAAGACAATGAGATACAAAAGTCGAGGTGGAAACCTAACCCATATGCTCAAGTTTATCATCTGAGGTTTTTCCCACGGACCGTCAAAAGTGACCCAAAACTCCAAAAAATGTCATGATACCCGATCATAACCTTCCAAAGCAACTCCTGAATCACTCTAAATGGTTTTCAATTTAAATAAAATGATAAGGGGGGCCACAAAAGTGACAAAAAGGGGCCAAAAAGTCTATAAATAGAAGTTGGCAGCTCATTATCACCATTGCTGATTTGGAAATTGACTCTGGAGAAAAAAAACCCCTTTGATAAAAGTGGTGATTCTGGGAGCTATAGTGGACGAAACGACCATCCGTCTAGACCAAGTAAGTATAAACTCTCTCCTCTTGCAATTTAAATATTTATTTATGCTTTTAGTTTCAAGTTTTGGGAGGGTGTCGAACTTCAAAAGGTCGGCCCTAGGTCCACGCGGGATGTCTTATGACAGGCCGTGTGTACACTCGGGCAGAGGAAAAATTGCACACGTGTACACACAACTGTCATCATTACAGCCCGCGTGGACCCTTTATTTAATGATTTTTTTTTAAAAAAGCAAGGGTTAACCATCCCGAACTTGGTGTTTTGCAAGATGTATGTTCACTGGAGGGAAAGAGAGCATGAGGAGATTAGTGAGTTGGTCAGGGAAGACCCCAATGCTGTTGATGCCTTAATGCAATGTGGGATGCTCAAGTTCTTCCTATGTCCTTTTATGCGAGCACAACCTAGGCTACTAAATTCCTTGGTTGATTATTGGCATCCCGATGAAGAGGCCTTTATGTTAGAGGGGAAATCACTGGTGCCTACTACAGAGGACATATATTTTTTGACTGGCCTCTCTAGGAGAGGGAAACTAGTCAATTTATGAACATTTCCTTTAGGGCCTCATAACATATCAGAATTGATAGTACTTTATTGTGAGGCTAGCACAGACCGATCGAGATCACAGGTGCCCATAAGCAAGATCACAGATTTATCACTGCATGCGATTGTATTTCTTATTGGGTGGATGATTGGTTCTGCGGCTCTACATCAGGCGTCCCGTGCACAGATGAACTGTGTAGTCCAGTGCTTAAATGAACAAATATTTGACTGGAGCACTACACTGCTCGATTGTATGAAGAGGCAACTGACAGATTACTGGTTGTAGACACAGAGAAACTTTGGGTTCTAGACGATTCTATGCTCTTTCTTCTTTGAAAGAGTTCCTAGTTTCAGTCCTCAAGTGGTGGTACGAGGACATCAGGCCTCTCTTCCTACGGTTTGCATATGGGCAGTGTTACTGCCACAAAAAGGTGGTGGAAGGACCAATGAGTCCTTTGATGATGACTTCTTTGCTTGGTTGTCATGACATATCCCAGTCATAGAGGATTACCCTTATGCTGGGATTGATTTATCGAGAGATCCTGAGATATCGGTACCTCCTGGCGAGGAGCGATGAGAGATGGGTAAGTTTGCATCATTTTTTGTTTTGTGAAACATATGTAATTTTTATGTTGTTTTTTATATATATAATTTTTCTTTTATACAAGAGTATTTGACAGATATGTGTCTATTATGTGCAGATGCGAGACTAATGCGACCTGTGAATTATGCGAGGAACAGGCGTTGTCCTCGGCCAGGGGCCTCACCTACCGCTGCAGGGGGACCAATAGCAACAGGAGAGCTTCCAACCGGTGAGGCTGAGAGGGTTTTGAGACGAGTCGAGCTAAACTTTACTTCACTCACCCGCACAGTCCCTATGGAAGAGATTGAGGATCTGCCACCATCTATGCAGCCTCATGTAGTGGGGGCACCACGGACGTGGGTACGACTATTTCTGCATTTGGAAAATGTTGTTGATCATTACAACAGGGCCCATAGGCCCTGACCTTAGTTAGTCTAGACTTTTCATGTGCCGAGAGCACTACTTGTATATATTTTTTGAGGGCATAATCCCCATGACTCGTTACTAGTCATATTTTTTAGGCGCTTGCACCCACCTATGTACTTTAATGATTATGATATTATATATGGATTTTTATGTCTTTTTGTGTCTTATGGATCATATTTGCCTTTAAAAATGTATTTACATGTTTATGTGTATTCCTTTTTACATGTGTGCGAGATGCTAGTCTAAAATTTGATTAGCTAGAGTATCTGTAACTTGGTTTAATCTCCTAGGAACATGAAAATATGTAATATAATCAAAGCTTCATTCTAAGAGACATACCCTAAGGAATCGTTGGTGTAAAGTCGGATCATGAACATGGTAGACTTTATTTAACTGAGACACAACCAGCTGAGCGTCTAAATAGACCCAGAGATGAGAGATACCAAATGACAGGACATCATGGAGAAACTCAATCACTACACTGTACTCAACGACATTGTTTGTGGTGTCACCTAAGAATATACCTCCAGAAGATAATAACTGGCCTCAAGGTGTAAAAAGTACCCAAGCTGCGGAGGCAAGCCTCCAAGCGTGCTTTCTGGCACCATCTATGTACCCAATGAACGCCTCTGATTCACTTGACATTTTCCACAGTGACAAAAGATAACATAAAAAATGACATGTCCATAATACTAAAAGAAACTAGAAATTAATAGTACAATGACTATACATATGTTACAAAAAGTTACCCAAGGTGACCTACCTATGAGTAATACTTCTTGAGGTAGATCCCATTTCTAGGATTTGCCAAAGCATTTCCATCAAAGTCGACCAGACAATAAGCACCCTTTTTTAGAACCTCTTTTATGATGAAAGGTCCGAACTACATGGGTTTGAATTTTCTTGCCCCCAAGGGGTCCTTATCTTGGTCATAGACCAGGACAAGGTCGCCTTCAGATAAAATCCAAGGGTGAATGGACTGATCATATTGAAACTTGACCTTATGTTTGTGAGCCTCGTTGGCCAGGGCCGCATCACGACGTTGCTCATTGAGCCGCTCAAGGTATAACAACCGTTCTTCAAGTGGAGAAGTGTATGACAATAACTGTACTGCCAACTTTAGGGACGGGATCTGACATTCGATAGGCAAGACTGCTTCCAGTGCGTAAATGAGTTGAAAAGGTGAGAAACCAGTTGCAGTCTTAACAAACGTTCGGTAAGCCCATAATGTCGAGTATAACATCAAATGCCAATTTGACTTGGCTGAGTTGATCATTCACTGTAGGATGGTCTTAAGAGATTTATTTACAGCTTCCACCTGACCATTTGCTTGGGGATAGTAGGGTGACGAATGTTCTTGCTGTAATCAAAGATTTGATGTTAACTTGGTCATCATCTAGTTCTGAAAGTGATTTCCATGGTCAGTGACAATCTCTCTCGGGACGCCGAACCTTGCTATTATCTGGTTGAATTAAAAGAGAGCTGCAGTCTCCCCATCATCTTTAAACGTTGGCATAGCTTCAACCCACTTCGTGAAGTAGCTTATGGATACAATGATATAACGATGCCCCCTAGTTGAAGGAGGGTTGCATGTAGTGTAATCAATCCCCCACTTGGTGAAGGGACCAACTGTGATGATATGAAACATGGGAGCAGAATGTGCCCTCATCTTCCGAGAAACGATCTGACATGGGTGGCACTTCTTGACCGATTCGATACAATGTTTGATTAGTGTCAGCCAGAAGTAACCTGATCGTAAAATATTTTGGGTTGTTTCCAACCCAGATAAATGACCACCACATGCTTCGGTATGGAAATTGTTAAGCACGATAAATACTTCTTCGTGAGTGAGGCATCGACGCAGGATGTAGTCTACACCTCTCCGATACAACATATCTTTGAGTATAAGATATTTCTTAGCCTGATGGTGTATATGACGATGCTCATCATGAGAAGAAGAGGTGGGGAACTTCAATGTCTGGAGATAGACAAGTATATCTCCGTACTAGGGATCCGAAGATGCGATCAAAAACATATCTCCTCTGATAGGTGACTCTTCAAGAATAACATCACCTGACTCAACCGGAAGTTTCGAAATAAGTTCTGTGAAGACGAGTGACTTTTTGGATTTCACTGAAACGAAATCTAAGTCGAATTCCTGGAGGACGACTATCCATCTACTGATATTTCCGCCTATTACCCGTCCTGTCAACACATATTGAAATGGATTCACAACGACAATGATGGTGGTCTTGTGAAACAAAACATAATGACGAAACCATTGAGAAACATGGACTGTTGCCAATGCAAGTTTTTTTATATGAGAATAATTGAGTTCCAGTCTGACTAGGCCTCGGCTCAGGTAATAGATCACATATTCTGAGAACAAATCATCTTCCTGAACTAATACCATGCCGATGATTAACTCTGTTGTAGCCAGGTATAATAAGAAATCTTTTTTATAGTTAGGTGGTCGAAGCAGAGGGGAAGTTGTGAGGGCATGTTTCAATGCTTCGAAAGATCTTTGAGTGGCATCATCCTAATAAAAAGGAATGTCTTTCTTCAGTAAACGCATAAATCCCTTTGTGATCTCAGCATAGTTGGCGATGAAATGTCTTAAAAAATTTGCCTTACCCTGTAGACTCTGAAGTTGAAGGATTGTGCATGGGGGAGGTAACTAATTATTGCCTCAACCTTGAGAGGATCGACCATGATCCCTATTGTTGACACTATGAAACCTAACAAACATCCTGATGTTATACAAAAGCTACACTTGTTTGGATTCAAGCGAATACGGAAGTAGCGACATCGCTCAAAGATAAGTTGGAGGTGTGTGGGATGATCCGTTCTTTTGCGAGGTCGAGATGCTAAATCATCTAAATAGGCCTCGACTATATGCTTGAGATCATGGAAAGAAAAATGCATGCCCTGCTGAAAGGTCGCTCCAACATTTTTGAGCCCAAAGAGCATCTTACGATACGTGAATGTACCCCATGGACAAATGAATTTCATTTTGCGCTGGTCTTCGGGTTTGATTTGTATTTGATTATACCCCGAAAAACCGTCCATGAAAGAGAAGGCCTCGCAACTTGCACATTCATCAATTATCTGGTCGATGAATGGTGTGGGAAAATTATCTTTTGGACATGCTTTGTTCAAATCATGAAATTCTGTACATACACGAATCGTGCCCTGTTTTTTATTGACCAACACAGGATTTGACACCCATTGGGTCAAATGGATAGGATAGATAAAACCAGATTTTAGTAGTTTCTAAACTTCAACCTTAATGGCTACTACTTTCCTAGGATTAACTGGATGAATCTTATGCCGAACAGGCTTGGCCTCTGGATAAGTTGTGATTTCATGTTCGACTATTTTTGGATCGATGCCTGGAATTTCCTTGTAAGACCAGGAAAAAATGTCATGGAATTCTTTAAATAAATCTGTGTAGATTTGAATTTCTCTGGGGAAACAGTCAGCTCTGACGAAAACATTCTCCACGATGCCAGGGGTTCTAGAGATATTGATCGGTATGGTTTCAACGATAGTTTCCATACTACCCTGGACATAAACGTCATGTGTAGCTAAGGGATTAATAGGACAAGACCTATCTCCAGTCATAGTCAAGGTGAATTCTCCAGCTTCGATTCTGCTTAACTCTAGGAGGAAGTATGATCTATGATGGAAATCATCCTGAGGTTTGTTCAAAATATTCATTGCTTCAATTACTACTTCATCGGAGGGCAAGACTAAGTCTAACAAATCGATGTCAGCGAGAGAACCTTGAGCCCAAATAGGCTATAAAATCGTATCGAACTCTTATGCAAGAGTTGGATCTGTGTCAGTCAAACCTTGTTGGACTAAAGAGTACGCTACTTTAGTTGCGAACAAAGGCATGGACATGCCAGGGTTCCCTGTCCCTTCCATCATGGCCGATGGGGAAGGAAGTATCCACGGATCGTTGAAGTAAGTCATGCGAAACGGTGAAACTTGGAAAATCTCAACCTTATGGTGGTTGGATGTGAACTTGACATCGCCTTGAGGGGGTGGGTAATTGAAGGTACCCATAAAAGATGGGCACAAACCAACCCCTATGTTGACTACGCCTGGTTGGGGATTATCAATCATCGGAACCGCAGATACCCCCAATGAAGGGTCAAGTCTGGATAAAGACAATTGATCAATGGTCATAATCCAGTCTTTGTGTGGAAACAACAAGACTCGAAAAACTGTAGCAACCACTGCTTGCATGGTGTAAGCCCAACTCCTTCCTAAAAAGAGATTGTAGTCAAGGGACGCGTCGACTACTTCTACTTTGATGCACACAGTCTTCCCTCCTAACTGCACGGGGAAAGAGGGGATGATACCATGTGGTCGGAATGAACGACCGTTGAAAGAAGTGAAAAGAGTAGGTGACAGAGACAAAACAGGTTGGCCAATGGACTTCCAACATGCCAATGACATAACACATGTCGAGGCACCCTCATGAACCACCGTGCGGAAAATATTCTGAGTAAAATTTTTCGTGGGGTGAGCCACTACTATCTGAAATGCTACGTGGTAAGGAAGATGAGATTTTAAGTCGGTTGTATCCAGCATGATTGTACCCGGATTACAAGTCTCAGTAGATCCTAAAGAGGCTAACAAATCTTTCCGCTGGGAAGGGCATCTTTGGAGGACCTCCAAAGCGGACATTGCACAAGGGTTTGAGACAAATCCTCCACCACATAATAGTTTTGGGTGGCCCTTGCATTTGGGTTGTGAGAAGATTTTTTGAACGCGCCTTTTGGGATGTGTTTCATTGTTTTTCCCAAAGTCTTCTCGATATGGAGATGAAGAGATGGGAGTTCATCTTCTTTGCCCTTCTCAGAAGTGCTTGGTTTACTGTATTCATGCTCTCTAGTCGATATAAAAGAATCACCCTTCATCATATACACATTCGCGGATGTATGATTGTTCGAAGATGGAGAGGGTCCTTCACTGCCCCCTTCCATGCTTGTAGAGGCTTGGGATAGGTTTTGCCCATGTTGAAATGGATTGGTTAACACGACAGGTTGTTGTTGTGTCACAAACTTTTGGGCCTCTGCAAACTGAGGACATTGGTGGGTCGGGTGGTCTTTCGCGCACAGGTTGCACGAATACCTCGCCTTCCATTTCTTAGTGTTTCCCCCGCCAACATTATTAGTGAGTTTCTTATCCCCCTCACCCTTCTTTCATTGTTTTTTCTTTCCTTCAGGCTGTTGGGTGGCCTTTGGATTTTTCGATTGCACTCTGTGTACATCCGACATCTTAGTAGGGGGAGCAGCTAAAATAGTAGTTTGGTTGGCCGTTGTGTGTTGTATAGACAATTGCTGCAATTGTTTCATCAGTTGCTCAACAGGCTTTGTTTGTGTTGAACCAACAATACCATTGGCATGTGGTCCAACTCTCTGTCTGGTTTTATCAAGTATTGAGCGTGGTGCATCTGGCAAGATCTCATATAATAAACTGGACTGAGAATAGATTATCTCAAGATGTTGAGCTCTCATGATGGTGTCTTCTTCGGAAAACACTCCCAATGTCATGACGACTTTGGATAACTATGGGACCAAAGACTTAGGGAACCACTCGAGAAAGAATGTTGGTGGGAATGACACCTTAATTAAACTCTTTCGGCGTCTCCATTCTCATATGTGATCAGAGATATGGTTCGCTTTTGTCTGTGCGAAATTGGCCAACAATTCTGTGCAAGCATCGTATCTCACAGGTAATTGGAAATGGTTTAGGAAAGCCATTACCAATTCGCCGAAGGAAGAGTATCTTGAGCAGTCGAGCTCAATGTACCATTTTGCGGTGTTATAACCCTATAATTCATAGTATCATTTGGTGACTAGAAATTTTTCACTTTGGGTGTATTTTGGCTTGCAAATAATATTTCATTTCTACAAATTAGTTTCAAGGAAAGGAAAGGAAAAGGAAAATTCATGATTTTTGATGCTGAGTGGTTTTTCCTAACCCCATGGTGACAAAAGCAAGGGAAGTAGTGCACCAAACCCTCAAAAAGGTCATTAAGCCTAAGTTTTGCCTCATATACTACATTTGCACATGGAGAATAAAGAACGCGCTTAGATCGATGATTGATCTAGCAGCGCGTAGATCAACGACTAACAGTGGATTCCAGATTCCCTAGATTGTTATGCTTTTAATG